>JAIFZK010000005.1:27440000-27442500 GCA_027481765.1 Tenualosa thibaudeaui
ACGCACACACACACACTCAGATGGAGCTTATGATTAAAGTGTTCCTGCCGCATCTGTGAAAACCTTAAACAACCCAGAACATTCTGGGGGTGGACCGGCATAAATTCCTTCTCCCAGTAATAATTAGCCTGCTTTATGTGTGTGTATTTGTATGTGTGTGTATGTATGTGTATTTGTATGTGTGTGTATTTGTATGTGTGTGTATGTATTTGTATGTGTGTGTATTTGTATGTGTGTGTATGTATTTGTATGTGTGTGTATTTGTATGTGTGTGTATGTATGTGTATTTGAATGTGTGTATGTGTGTGTATTTGTATGTGTGTGTATGTATGTGTATTTGTATGTGTGTATGTGTGTGTATTTGTATGTGTGTGTATGTGTGTGTGTGAGAGAGTGTTAGCAACAGGATTTCCCCTATTTGTGATATACCATCCACACCTCTCTTGCTCTTTTCCTCTCACACACACACACACACACACACGCACGCACACGCACACGGGATATGGAAGGTCTAAGAGGTAGGTGTGTGTGTGTGTGTGTGTGTGTGTGTAAACGGAGGATTAAATGTGATTACATTTACTCACCTACAAGTTTAAACTGGCTGCATTCAACTGGCAGCTTTTCTTAAACCACAAATTACTGGGATGTTGAAAGAACAGTGCAGTGTCTGCCATTAACCCCTTACTTGTTCTACAGCATTGCCTCACACACACACACACACACACACACAAAATCACTGCTGGCAGACACACACAGTCACTGTAGGCCAGTGACGTACGGTAAGGTCTGTGTTGGGGTAGGCAGTGTGCATAACAATTCCAAATGTATGTGTGGACATATGTAATATGAATAGCTAAATGTATATGGACATATGTAATATGAATAGCTATATCGCTAGAGCCTTCTATAATGTAGCAGACCACAGGGAGAGTCGTGCTGTCACCTTAGGGTCCTGTTGTTTTATTTTGTCTGGCTACTCCATACTCACATAGGGTCACCTACTGCTGGTTAAAAAAGACAACTGAAAACAAAGAAAGAAAGACTGGGGTGTGTTCTGCAGGCTCTAAAACAACCCAGTCTGAGGATTTTTCACATTATCAACATTATCAACCCATAACCCATAGTGATGGGTTGTATTTTAGTCGCAGATACCTCTTCAATTTCTTTCAGACTGAGATGGCATGTAGATTGTGTAATGGATTAAAATCTGAAAAACTTTCCACTGTACAACACCTCAAACGGTCTCCCTTTGTGCTAGAAACCACTAGAAACAAGATACCAATTTTAACAGGTTTATACATAATATAATTTGGGTTTGGGGATTATGGAGTCATGGGCACAAGTCCTTCTCTGCCTTCTCCACTGCATGCTGGTCACATCTAGACATCTAGACTGTATTCCTGTTCTCCTGGTCACATCTAGACATCTAGACTGTTCTCCTGTTCTCCTGGTCACATCTAGACATCTAGACTGTTCTCCTGTTCTCCTGGTCACATCTAGACATCTAGACTGTTCTCCTGGTCACATCTAGACTGTTCCCCTGTTCTCCTGGTCACATCTAGACATCTAGACTGTTCTCCTGGTCACATCTAGACTGTTCCTCTGTTCTCCTGGTCACATCTAGACTGTTCCCCTGTTCTCCTGGTCACATCTAGACTGTTCTCCTGTTCTCCTGGTCACATCTAGACTGTTCTCCTGTTCCCCTGGCCACATCTAGACTGTTCTCCTGTTCCCCTGGCCACATCTAGACTGTTCTCCTGGTCACATCTAGACTGTTCTCCTGTTCCCCTGGCCATATCTAGACTGTTCTCCTGTTCTCCTGCTCACATCTAGACTGTTCTCCTGTTCTCCTGCTCACATCTAGACTGTTCTCCTGTTCCCCTGGCCACATCTAGACTGTTCTCCTGGTCACATCTAGACTGTTCTCCTGTTCTCCTGGTCACATCTAGACTGTTCTCCTGTTCTCCTGGCCACATCTAGACTGTTCTCCTGTTCTCCTGGCCACATCTAGACTGTTCTCCTGTTTTACTGGCTATATTAGCCCCTTTGCACAGCTTTGTGTGTCCGTGTTTGTAATTTTAGTGTGTGTGAAATTTCTGGGACCACACACTTAATTCCTGTGTGTGTAACTTTGTTACTGTGCCTATATTTAACTTGTCTGTGTCAAACGGTGTTTTTGCACTGGACGTCCCTATGCATACTTTACCCTCCTCCATCTTATATGTCCTCCCTATGCATACTCTACTGTCCTTCATCTTATATGTCCTCCCTATGCATACTCGACCCTCATCCTTCAGCTTAAGTGGCCTTTTTAGGCCTGTGCCTAGCAGACATTTCACTTTTCACAATTGTCCCCACTTATGCTACATGTGTAATGAGATGACTATCCTGTACCCTCTTATGCTACATGTGTAATGAGATCTGAATCTTGAATCTTGAAAATGTATCTATATTAGGAGGCATTCTGTTGCTGTGATTCCGACACATTGCTGCTAATTTC
>JAIFZK010000005.1:27445000-27460000 GCA_027481765.1 Tenualosa thibaudeaui
AGGATAGACTTGGCATGTGAGTTGGTCATGATGTCTTTGGGAGCCATGGCAACCACAAGCGGGGAGGGGGGGGGCGGCTCAGCAGGGAGTTCCAGGGCAGGAAGGAAGCTGGCAGCCAAGCAGCCAATCAGGAAGCAGCCTTCACTTACCTGATGATTGACAATCATCACTGAGTCATGTACCACACACACACGCACACACACACACAGGACTGAGTCAGCCCAGCCTCACATTATCTGGGTCAGCACAGTAACAGAGTAGGGGGGTGTACTATGAAGCAAGGTTACTGGCTAAGCTGGGTAACTTCAGGTGTAACGGCTGATCTCCAAACAACACGTCACTTCGGAAACAACAGATCAGTTACTGAGATCAGAGGCTACTCTGGTAAACGTGTAACATTGGTTCGTAGTATAGGTCCCTGTGGGGCATGCAGTATTTACCATAAGCTGAGCCTGGACCAACCCTGCCCCGCCCCCATCTCACCAGGTCAGAACCCACCATCCCTCTACCTCACCAGACCTGCACCCCCCTCCCCCCCAACTGTCCCTCTACCTCACCAGACCTGCACCCCCCTCCCCCCCAACTGTCCCTCTACCTCACCAGACCTGCACCCCCCTCCCCGCCAACTGTCCCTCTACCTCACCAGACCTGCACCCCCCTCCCCGCCAACTGTCTCTCTACCTGACCAGACCAGCACCCCCCTCCCCGCCAACTGTCCCTCTACCTCACCAGACCTGCACCCCCCTCCCCGCCAACTGTCTCTCTACCTGACCAGACCAGCACCCCCCTCCCCGCCAACTGTCTCTCTACCTGACCAGACCAGCACACCCCCCAACTGTCCCTCTACCTGACCAGACCTGCACCCCCCTCCCCGCCAACTGTCTCTCTACCTGACCAGACCAGCACCCCCTCCCGCCAACTGTCTCTCTACCTGACCAGACCAGCACCCCCCCCAACTGTCCCTCTACCTCACCAGACCAGCTCCCCCCTCCCCGCCAACTGCCTCTCTACCTGACCAGACCAGCACCCCCCTCCCCGCCAACTGTCTCTCTACCTGACCAGACCAGCACCCCCCTCCCCGCCAACTGTCTCTCTACCTGACCAGACCAGCACACCCCCCAACTGTCTCTCTACCTGACCAGACCAGCTCCCAACCCCCCTCCCTCTAACTCCTCTATCTAACCAAACAGCTGGTGTAGCAACACATCTGCTACCAAAGAGCGGTAGTCCACTGTGAGACCCAGACACATACACAGCAAAGAGGGCCCTACTCTGACTGTCTGTTCGTTCTATTCTTGATCCGTCCAACAGCAGCAGAGCAGAAATCCAGAGAGGAAGCCCAGCGTCATGACTACAGGAGTTTTGGTGACAGTTGTGCAGTTAGCCGCGTATCGGATGCAGACCAAGGGCAGAGTTGGGGGATAGAGCCGTCGCGAATGCCTGATTCAGTGTCGCACAGTCGCAGTGTCGCTTTTCCTGAAGCACTACGACACCGGTGTGTGTGTCAAGAGTCTGGTATAGAGAATGAGCCACAGGCTAGCTGGCAATGCATTACGTTAACTTACCACACACGCGTAGGCTGAGAAGTTATCTAACGCGGCTGACGAAAGCAAACAAGAAACCACTGACCTGGCAGATAAGTGTAAAAGATGGAAAATATCTATGGATTCCTATAAGACTCTTGCGCCACAAGTCATTAAACGTAGCTAGCCACCTGTGCTCTGTACTGACATTATGCTACTGTCGCTACCATGCTATCCCATCTCTATACAATAACACTGTCTGAAGTCAACGTTAGCATGTTTAGCTAGCTAGCTGGCAGACACTAGTTAGCGAACAAATGCAATTCAGTGCAATGTGTACACAGGAGATGGTAGAAAATGTTGACATATTGACTGTGTATTTAAGGAATATCGCTGGAGTAATGAGAACCCACCCGCTAATTATGGTGAAGACGTTCAGGGATTTCGGCTACTGTTGCCCACGATGGCCCTTCATGTTCCAGCAGCAGCAAGACCCCTTCACTACGGCTGTGTATGTCTGTCGAATGGTCAGACACCGACTACGTGGGAAAGTCAGCTTCTAATGATTGCCAAGATGTAGGACAAACAAATCTCAACCTCAGCACGAACTCTCTCTCTTGTATTGGAAGAAAGATGTATGCTAAGAAAGAGCTTCGAGCTAACTCGTATCCAGTAGTCTGTCACAAGCTGTGCAAGCCACTCTCAAGGAAAACACACCGACGTCATCAGCAGCGCGCTCCCTCGCCGCGGGCACGCGCCAGGCCATCCTTGCCATCAAAAAGAAACATTGTTGCAAATCCACCAAACAATTCCAAAGGAAAACATGGAATGTTCAATATCACTGAATGACGCGGGTTATTCAAGAGGCTTTCTTTTGTGTCACCAGAGAAGGTTGAAGTGAGTTTGAATATTCGAAGACCATTGGCATCACATTGTCAATAGACCTGTAAAAGAAAGTTTTTTTTCTCCAGAAAATATACTTTTTGCGTGAAAAGCAGAGCCTACAATGTAAAGATGAACTACAGTTGTTTAAAACTTCAAAACAATTCAGGAAACAAACTGACACAAACTAATGCTAAATATAAAACCCTTAACATCACGACATATAAATCATAGTCAGTGACTTGTGGAAAATAGCAACTTCAGATTTCATGTCAATTCAGTGCATCACTACTTGCATCAGTATGACGTGCATCAAGCAATTTTTCTGGTCCTTCCCCCAAACAATGCCTGCTTCCCCCAACACTGGCCTACAGGTGACCCTTGAGTGAGTGTGGGTGCCCAGCTGGAGAAGATGGCATCTCTAGTAATGTACCTGTCCGCACACAGCGTCTCCTCTATCCCTGCACACGCATGTGTGTGTGTGTGTGTGTGAGAGAGAGAGAGAGAGAGAGTGTTCTCTCCCTCCCTATGCACAATAAATCCACTCAGGACACTCAGCAGAGAGAGAACATGTTGTTTATATGAGTACACTGAGAACTTCAAGGACTTCAAGTACAGTTGATTCAGTGTTTTGTCAAAGACATACAACACTCCCTTATCAAACATAAGTGAAGCTTTCTGAGGTCCCACAAAGGGTTGACAGTTAACACACACACAAACACATGCACGCACACACACGCACACACACACACACGCACGCACACACACACACACACACACACACACACACACACACACACACACACACACACACACACACACACACACACACACACATTTCCCCGGTGGTTTTGGCAGACTGTGTGTGGGGGGCACTGCCTAGGTGAGGTGATTGGAGTGGCACCCTTGACATTGACATGCTCTGTGTAGGTGTCCTTCTCCGCAATGACGTAGCAGGAAGTTAGGTGTGGTGGGAAGGGGAAGCAAGAAGTACTGCTGTGATTGGTCAGAGCAGAGAGTCGTCTGTGCAGCCTCCCCCCAGGCCGTGGCGGAACTCCTGCAGGTTGGAGACGCCATAGAAGTGGATGAAGGCAGCCGCCACCACCAGCACATGGAAGATCTGATGGGACTGGAACTACAGAGAGGGGGGGGGGGTGCCGTCATTAATGCTGTATCACTGTTGCCCTCCCAGTCACTGGCCCATGTCCTCCCTAAGCTGGAGGACAGCGTTAAGTGAGTGAGTCTGCAAGGCTGTTTGCATGACTGGGACACCACCTGGGATAGCAGCACTGCAAACACATTTCCGTTTCACTGCAATTTCCTATAGGCACTTTTCTGACGACGCCATGATGCTTCTCCAGTGCTTCACATCCCAACGCTATGAACCGTTAGCAAAGTTTGCATCTAATCTAGGGGTCAACTGAGCAGCACATTTAGGGCAGACATTGAAACCGGGCCATATTCTCACTCCCTCACTCTTACTTGCTGCTTCCTGAAAGGCATACTGTTCTATATGTTCTATACTTCCTGAAAGGCATACTGTTCTATATGTTCTATACTTCCTGAAAGGCATACTGTTCTATATGTTCTATACTTCCTGAAAGGCATACTGTTCTATATGTTCTATACTTCCTGAAAGGCATACTGTTCTATATGTTCTATACTGAGTATGGCAAGATCTGGGAAGAGTCATTTTGTTCCAAAAGCTCGTCCACTCAATTTAAGTTGTTTCCTGAAATGATGGCTGTTTTATATAATTAGTGAGTAAAATTAGCACACATATGCTCAATATAGATCAACAAAATTTTTTTTAGCAGTGGTACATCCCAGGTCGTATGCAGTATGTGATACAGCAATATACTATTTCAAAAAAGACAACTCTCACTCACTCACACTCTTACCCACTCACACTAGTCACAGTCTCACTCACACACACACACACACACACACACACACACACACTCACCCAGATGTCACATTTCCCAGGGAAGAAGCGCTCAGGGATGCGGGCTGCATAAAGACAGGCTCCTGTGACGTACATGGCCCCCATGAGGAAGAACCAGCCCATCTGACCCACTGTCGTCGCCTTCACAAAACCCTCCGCTATGGTGAAATGCATCGTGGGTATGATGCCGCTCAAGCCCAGACCCAGGAACACACCTGAAACAGGAAATCCAGGCATGTCATCACATGTGTGATCATGACTGATCCATCCTCTCTTTGTCGCGTGGAAAACGGAGAGAGCGAGGGAGAGAGAAGGAATAACAAACAACCAGACTGGTAAAGAGAGAGAAGAAAGTGAGACAGCGGAAAGAGACAGAGAAAGAGAAAGCAGGAAGGGAGGGAGGGATGGAAACGGCAGGTGGATGAGTGGAGTGGGGGATGAGTGGCGCAGTGGAACGGTACCAGCTCTGGTGGGTCGGTGCTGCGGCGTGGCGAAGCGGTCCCACTGGGCCACGACAATGGCGGCGACACCAAGCACACACACCACGGAGAGGTAGATGAGGCGTGGCTGAGGGGAGCAGTAGAATGAGTAGTAGAGCCACGGGACAAACGAACCCATGATCAGCAGAGCAATGCCAGAGTAGTCCAACCTACACACACACACACACACACACACACACACACACACACACACACACACACACACACACACACACACACACACACACACACAGAGGAGCAGTGTTACTGCAGTCCACACATGATTATGAACAAAATCACAACTAATACACACACCTATCATCACAGGGACAGTGTCCGGGTTCAACCTACACACACACACACACACACACACAGATGAGCAGTGTTACTGCAGTCCACACATGATTATGAACAAAATCACAACTAATACACACACCTATCATCACAGGGACAGTGTCAGGGTTCAACCTACACACACACACACAAACACACACACACACAGCTTCCTCACTTGGAGAAGGTGCGAGAGACTTTCTCGGAGTGGCAGTAGACGGTGTGGAAGAGCCAGGAGAAGCCAAGGCAAAGGACGGCCCCCAGGAAGAACATGCCGAACACCACCTTCTCCTGCAGCGGAGCCATGAAGGACACGTTGGGACGCAGCATCGTCAGCGTGCCCAGACACAGGAACAGAATCAGACCTGCACACACACACACAGGAACAGAATCAGACCTGCACACACACACACACAGGAACAGAATCAGACCTGCACACACACACACAGGAACAGAATCAGACCTGCACACACACACACACAGGAACAGAATCAGACCTGCACACACACACACACAGGAACAGAATCAGACCTGCACACACACACACACAGGAACAGAATCAGACCTGCACACACACACACACAGGAACAGAATCAGACCTGCACACACACACACACAGGAACAGAATCAGACCTGCACACACACACACAGGAACCGAATCAGACCTACACACACACACACACACAGGAACAGAATAAGACCTGTGGGAAAAATACTACTACTTCCATTACTGCAGCTCAGGAAGAGGGACCTCAATCACACAGCTGGGTGTGCCAGAGCGCTCAACACACACCAGTTTGAGGTGCAGAGGGAGGGAATGGATGAATGGATGAATGGATGAATGAACCAAGGTGCCAGAGGGAAGAGTGCCACCTACTGGCTACCCACCAACACCACATCCAACAGCAACTCCGTTTTCCTAGGAGGTCTCCCATCCAAGTACTAACCAAGCCCACACTACTTAGCTTCAGCTATTCAGGTTAGTCTGGCTGTTGACACACACATTCTGTGTACATCTTTGTGCTTGAAAAGTGTGGTCATGATGATCAAATGATCATATCTGGAATAAATTCCTGAAAGTCTGGTTATTTGAAATGGTCATATCTGTTATAAACCCCGGGATAAACACTGTCTCAGTCTCTCCTGTGTTTGTGTGATGAACGATGAATATAAGTGCTGTTGTCACTTGTTCACTGGCAAAGATACTAATGTAGTCCAGTGCATTTTAAACTTAGACAAACTCTCACTTATTAACTAGGCTTATAGTTCACCAATACAACTCGGTGTAATTTATAGTATTAAATCCTTTATGTATCTTATATGTATTCAAAGAGTCATGGTCAGCTTGACTTCAGCTAAACTAGTGAAATGGTTGGATGTCATGACTTTTCCTTTGCTGTGTCTCGGTGCTCATGTGAACTCAGAGGGGTTCTATTGTTGCTGACTTTGGCCAGCTCGGGCTCCAAAGGGTCAGAATGTGGGATTTAGGCTTTTCCTGACCCTGTGTGGGGTCAGGGGTTGTGATGAAGGTGTGTTTTGTATACGAGGCAGAGGGCACAAGGACCCAGCCAATGCTGCTTTTACTACTGTTTTCATCCAGCCTTCTCTCAATGTCACACACAACCCACAACACACAACCCAGCCTATACACAACACACAACCCAGCCTATACACAACACACAACCCAACCTATACACAACACACAACCCAGCCTATACACAACACACAACCCAGCCTATACACAACACACAACCCAGCCTATACACAACACACAACCCAGCCTATACACAACACACAACCCAGCCTATACACAACGTGCTGACATGGAGACAACAGGCACACACACATACACACACTAGGAAAGCTATCAGCTCCATATGACCACAGCTTTCTAAGCCACAACAGAACAGCTGTATCAGCTATCAGTGTATGAGTCAGTATGTGTGTGTGTGTGTGAGTGAGTGTGTGTGTGTATGTATGTCAAGAATGTAGAATCAGGAAATGGAGAAACCCCACCAACCAGGAAATAGAGCAATAACCTTTGAGACACTTTCAGGTGGCCTCTTTTTTTTTTTTAATGCGTTTAGCAGACGCTTTTATCCAAAGCGACTTACAATTTGTCAACTATCAAGCGTTCAGGGCCAGTCTCCCCTAGTGCAACTTAGGGTTACGTGCCTTGCTCAAGGGCACAACGGTGGCAGCTGGGATCGGAACCCACAACTTTTCAGGCTACTTGCAAGCTAGCCAGGTTCCTGAACCACTACACCACCACTGCCCAACTATCTGGACTGCGGTCACTCTCACATACCCTGCACTTCAGATGGCTCCCTCCTGTTTGTGAGTGTTCACATCAAGGCAAACATGAGCAAACTTCACCTGTGTTTGCCAATCTGAACGTGTCTTGAATCTCCTAAGATCACCGTCACTGTGATGTGATAAATAGTCATGTGACATATGACAAAAGAACTGCTGTCAATCGATAAAAAAAACAGAAAATTGAGAATTCTCCTTTATTTTTTTGAGAATAAAGAATGTCACATGACCCTGGTAAGCACAGGCTTCAGCAAAGTGACGTTCCTCCGTTTCCTTCACACCCAATGGGAAAGAGTGGAGTTGCCACAGGTCGTCTATGACAGGGGTGCCAAAGCTCTTAAGACTTGCGAGCTACTTTTGCTGCAAGTGAGGCAGTAGTCTGCAGCAGCTGTAGACTGTCAGTCTGTGCCGACCGCATGTCTGTCAATTACGTGTAAAAGCCAAAGCAAGGGGGCGCTAGCGGGAAGTGTGGCAAAACTCATTAAAATGTTTACATTAATTACACGCGTTAACGTGTTAACATTGACAGCACTAGACAGAAATATTTCAGAACTACGTCTAGATCTGGTTTCCCAGATTGAGCACTCATGATCTATTTCTACTGATAGTATGTGTGTATGTGTGTGTGAGTGTGTGAGTGTCCTACCCAGCAGGTGTGTCCAGATGTTGCCGGTCTCGGTGTGGATCCTAAAGATGCTTCCAAAGCAGGCTCTGAAGGAGGGCATGGGGGGACGGTGTCCGTGAAGGAGGTAGTCATTATCCTTCAGCCACTCTGGCAGCAGGTGGTACGGGATCACACGCCAACGGCCCTCCCACATCTACACACACACACACACACACACACACACAGATGAGTTTCACACAACACAGCACTCAGAGGTGTGCTGCACAGGTACGGTATGTCCTGTCTGAGGTGACACCGCCCTACAGCGTTGTATCAGACCTCCATGATGTGCACAGGTGACCTTCACGTGCACAGGTGAAATCAGTGATCATGGAGGTCTGTTACAACACTGTAGGGCCAGACAAAGTACTAAGGGCCAAACTCATCCATACTCCCATGGCTCTGAGGAAAGTCTCAGCAGTACAGGTGCATAACAAAGGTACAGTCTGTAGCATCAATAATACAGGTGTGTTACACAGGTAAAGTCTGTAACGTCAGTAATACAGGTGTGTTACACAGGTAAAGTCTGTAACGTCAGTAATACAGGTGTGTTACACAGGTAAAGTCTGTAACGTCAGTAATACAGGTGTGTTACACAGGTAAAGTCTGTAACGTCAGTAATACAGGTGTGTTACACAGGTACAGTTGAAATGTAGTCGTACAGTAGTACAGGTAAAATTCAGTGATGCAACATTTTGTGACCTTATGCACAAAGACATGGTGTGTGTGTGTGTGTGTGTGTGTGTAAACTCACCTTATGTACAAACACATGGTGTGTGTGTGTGTGTGTGTATGTGTGTGTGTGTGTGTGCGTGTGTGTGTAAACTCACCTTATGCACAAACTCCTCCATCTTCTCCATAGCATGGTGTGCCTGTAGCGGGAGGGTGATCACATGAGACTCTTCATCCTCCTCCTCCTCCTCCTCCTCAAGGAGCGCTGATGCACCCTACATACACACACACACACACACACACTTAATTTGTACCCCAACTAAGCGTGTCGCCTGGTTCTATCACACGGACTGACAGGGGGGTCAGGCATCTACTCGACCTGCCAATCGAGCCGTCTCAGACCCCAGTATCAGAGCAGACGCATGTTCAGCCTGAAAGGTAAGCCGAATCCGTCCCCGGTTCGATTGCTTTGCTAAGACATTTGTTTATTGGCTTCCTACAGAAAGTATCATAAGCTTGTTGAGACCATACGGATCTGCAGAGCTCTCTCTTTTACTTTCTCTTTCTCTCCCCCATCTCTCTCTCTCTCCCCCATCTCTCTCTCTTCTCCTCTCTGAGTGGAGGATGTCTCCTCCTGCATGACTCACTCTGGCACTGGTGGAGGGCGATGCTGCTCCAAGCAAAGGCCCAAGCTCAGCCAGCTCCGGGTCTGGTTCTGGGTCCATCAGCTTTAGGGCAGCCCGTTCTGACCTGATCCTGTGGCCTCGTGGTTCCTCCTTGAGAACGGGGCCGTGCTGTTCTGGGTCCTCCTCCTGGAAGGTCCCATGGGCTGGACTACGTGAGGCATGGCCGCGGGCCGACATGGGGACATGGGCCCCGCCGACAAGCCTGCTCACACACACCTAGGAGCACAGCTGGACGGACAGACACAAACACAGACACACAGAGACAAACACACCCACACAGGGTAAATTCCAAAAAACAAAAAATTACACCACTTTTCAAAGCTCTGTTACACACAAGTTTGACATTTGCAGTGAATGTATCAACGGAAATTTTAAGGAGTCTCTGCTAATATGAAAATCAACAAAAAACTACCATGCAAATTTGATGTAGGCTGATTTGAGGGCTAAACTCCAAATGTATTCCAGTCACCGTGAAGCAAGCAAGAACAAAATAAACTCGTCAGATACCTAACAGTGAAAAGAACAAGTAGGTGAAATTTATAATTCTCTTCAGTCAGCTGACCTTTGCCACAATTTACGTGGCAAAACTTGCTAGACCGGATAGACAAGTACTATCCGCGGAGAATATTTGGACTACATCTTAAATTTGTCACATCCCCAAACACTAGGTCACTTTCTAAAATGGTTATGAACTGTCCTTACTAACACGTCATAACTTAAATATTTCAATTTGACAGTTAAGCACAGCACTTGGAGAACAACCAGTCCCGGAACCTTTAATAGACGAGTTAGCATACGGACTTGCCGTTTGCTAATGCGGTCAGCTACTCGAGATTCCAGCTGTTTGCCGCCTGGACTATTCCAGATGAATTCGGCACATAATGTCTTCCTTACTGTCTCGCTGGCGTTGGGATATACATATATTAAGAGCTTTCTTACCTGGCGATACCTTGGCGGGTAGCTTAGCGGTTCTGTCTGTAAGTCACCAGGAGAGTGACAGTCAAATGAGCCCTTCCTCCCCCGGTTCTCCCTCGCGCCCGTGAGACAGCTGGTAAACACTGGGAGGAACTCGCGCGACGACACTTGCACGTCATCTCTTCAAAACAAACATGGACCAGCGCAAGTAACCTTTGCAACACTTAACATATGACAGCACCAACATACACTTCCAATATGAGCGACGCCCTTCGCATGTGAATAACACACCGGCCTTTAAAGCTGAATGAAACCTGCCTGATATTTAAATTGCACCAACTTATGGCTGGAAAAGAACAGTGCAGCAGCAACTGCAACAGCTCTACATTGGGCAGGCAGAGCTCCGTATATATTATACTGCCAGTCACACACAGGCAGCAGCCAGGCAGCTTCGCTACCCTTACGCACTCACTGGGCTCCCCTGAAGCAAGCAACAAAAAGTTCTGTTACAGAACATTTCTCATCCTTGTCCGCGTGTAAAAAATGACAGAACAACGAGTTAGGAAGAGAGAGAACACCAGTTACATTCACAGATTATTAAACAGGCTGCCATCAGCCTTCCAGAGGACTGTAAAATACTTTTGTAATGGTGCTATTTGCACCAGAACTCTGATGGATATGTTGAACTGCCGATGGACTGTTGAACGTCCTCGCCCTGTCTGAGACAACACTCTCTTGTCTCACAAGAGCAAAATATGCTGTACTGAACTACTGTGTCTATCCAAAGTAAAGCAGAACCACAAAGAATGCCTCCTAGGAACTATACACTGGCACGCCTCTCGGTCGGACAGTTATCAAGTTGCACACGGAAGCTGGAAGTGGTTGCCATTTGTGTAAAAGAAAAACAATTTGCCTCCCCAACTGCTTCGCAAACGCGGTAATCTCGGCAGCTTCTCACGATATGTTTAATGATAGACGGTACATTTTCCATGTGGTGTAACTAAAAGGTCGTTAGACGTGTTTTAATTAATCTGCTTTTGCTATCAGCGCGGTGTAGCTGATATTGCGAGTAAGTCATCATGAACGTTGACACTTCGCAGCCAGTAACTACTGGAGGGGCAGCATCAAATTCGTCGACATCGAGCAACACCAGTAACTGTGTCACACTCACAAATAATGCAGCATCAAACGTGAGCAGCATACCGTCTATTGGATCAAGCAATGGTAAGTTAGCGTCCCTCAAGTCGCAATGTGTTAACCTAGGAGCTAGCAAATACAGTGGACTTACTTCCATCCAGTTGGATCGCAGCTGTGTTGTTAAACAACCGTTATTCTCCAGACTTTAGTTCCAGAAGCATGATGAATACACATTTGAATATAAATAATGCTTTTTGAGTCAATAGACTGTCGTAGTCACAGAGGTCGGAATTGCCATGTAGGACTGACGGTGTCGGAAAGATTGCACATTAGTAATTGAGTAAGTTTCATTGCTACAGCACTTAAACTCTGTCCTCTTCCATGCATGTCTTCAGTCCCAACCTCTGCTGCCATGGCGACTCCGTCGTCTGATGCACAGGTGTCTAATGGCGTGTACGTGCCCCCGGGCATCGCAAACGGAGACGTGAAGCCCGCCATCTCCACCACACCGCTGGCTGACTTCCTCATGCAGCTGGAGGACTACACTCCCACTGTAAGAAGAGCTCTAAAAGTCCCCAGCATTATGGGTGTCAGTGTGTGTGTGCACTCTGAGGCAGTGGTGGCAGGCCCACACTCATGACCAATGCAGTGCTCTTTATGTGTTTGCCCTGTTTGAGCCTCTGTTTTGACGTCAGTCTACCATCAGCTCATGGAAATGGCAAGCACTAGCTGCTTTATATTTGTCAGTGGTCTCTCAGAAACATAACGGCATCTCTCTTGTTTGTTAGAAGAGGTATTATATTTACATAGTTATCAATAATTATTACATTTACACTGAGCTAACGGTAGTTGGGACAATATTGTGTGGCCTAGTAGTGCTCCAGTCTTCAAAACCAGTGTTTGTCAAACTGAAGCATCAGTTCTAGGGGGTATGCAAAATAAATCTGTGAAAGGGTGCTCGGTTCTCTCCAGCAAATAACATTGAAAAAGATTACACTCAGATGATCCCTAATACAATCCAATTGCTAGTACATTGTATAGTCACTTGTTGTTTTTGCAGCAATATTTTCCTCAGTCATATTCTGATCACAGCAGTCTGAGATGCAGGGGGTTCTTCGTACTCAGGGATACTTGGTACATCCATTGGACATACATTGCCTCAGGGGGTATGCGACCGTTAAAAGTTTGTAAACCATTGCTGTAAACAGACACCCAAAAGACAGTCAGGTACACTGGTGCAACCAATTCCTGGTCCACTGCCAGTGTCCCTAGATCCCCAAGCCTCCGTCTGTTTGTCTCTCTTTCTCTTTTATGAACAGATTGCTCATCAGCCTCTCCCCCCCCCCCCCTCTCTCCCCCCTCTCCTTCTCCCTCCCCCTTCCTGTCTTCCTCCCTCTGATTTACAGATCCCAGATGCCGTGACGGGTTACTATCTTAACCGAGCTGGATTTGAGGCATCTGATCCAAGAATGTAAGTATTCCTGTTGATTTCAAATTTACATCTTAAGTTCATGCGTGCATACAGAAAAAGAAATGTTTTGATTTGTCTAGAATCCGACTCATCTCATTGGCTGCCCAGAAGTTTATCTCAGACATCGCCAACGACGCTCTGCAGCACTGCAAGATGAAGGGAACAGCATCAGGAAGCTCTAGGAACAAGGCTAAGGTGTGTGTGTGTGTTTGTGTTTGTTTCTGTGTGTGTGTGTTTGTGGGTGTGTATGTGTTTGTGTGTTTGTGTGTGTGTGTGTGTGTTTGTGTGTGGGTGTGTGTGTGTTTGTGTTTGTGGGTGTGTGTAGATTAAAGATTAAAGGAAGAGCGTGAGGAAGCTCCATGAACAAGGCTAAGGTGAACGTGTGTGTGTGTGTGTGTGTGTGTGTATGTGTGGAATACAAGATGAAGAGAACAGCTTCAGGAAGTTCCAGGAACAAGGCCAAGGAGTGTGCGTATGTGTGTGTGTTTGGGGGTGTGTGTAAGTGTAAGTGTAAACTGCAAGATTAAGGGAATAGTGTCAGGAAGCTCCATGAACAAGGCAAAGGTGTGTGTGTGTGTGTGTGTGTGTGTGTGTGTGTGTGTGTGTAGAATACAAATGAAGGGAACAGTGTCAGGATGCTCCATGAACAAGGCTAAGGTGCGTGATCGTGTGTGTGCGTGTGCGTGCTTGTGCATGTGCGTGTGTGTGTGTGCGTGTGCGTGCGCGTGTGGTGTGTGGTGTGTGGTGTGTGTGCGTGTGGTGTGTGTGCGTGTGGTGTGTGTGCGTGTGGTGTGTGTGCGTGTGGTGTGTGTGTGTGTGTGTGTGTGGTGTGTGTGCGTGTGGTGTGTGTGCGTGTGGTGTGTGTGTGTGTGTGTGTGTGTGTGTGTAGTGCAAATGAAAAAATCAAGTGATGTGACCAGCTGTGGGATCAAAAGGTAATGTCCCTAGAACAACATCTATGGATGCAAATATGCTGAAATTGAACTGTTTCCATTGACTTCTGCATTATGCCTTAGTCAAGTCAAGTGGGTTTAATGTCATTTCAACCATATACACTATATTTAGTGAGACAGAACAACATTTCACCATGGATAAAGACAACACCAGACAGGCTATAAGTAGACTTGGAACAGAGCACTGATTGGTAGAAGACAGGGCATCAGTAGACTTGGAACAGAGCACTGATTGGTAGAAGACAGGGCATCAGTAGACTTGGAACAGAGCACTGATTGGTAGAAGACAGGGCATCAGTAGACTTGGAACAGAGCACTGATTGGTAGAAGACAGGGCATCAGTAGACTTGGAACAGAGCACTGATTGGTAGAAGTTAAGTTCACAGTGAGGTGGAGGTGGAGTATATAGAATAGGAATGTATAGAATTAAGCAGCAGAGGAAAGTATAGAAGTGCATTTCACTTCAGTGTGAAAAATGTGCATCATCTTTTGTTATTCAACAGTCGTGATTGCTTGAGGGAAGAAGCTCTTCCCCGTTCTGGAGGTACGGGCAGTTATACTGCGGTACCTTCTAGCTGATGACAGTAGAGAAGAGTGCATGGGACAGGTGTGTTTACGGCTGTCCTTGACAGTGTTTGTGGCTTTATGCAGACATTGGATGTTGTAGATGTCAGAGAGGGAGGCAAATGAGGCCCCAGTGATCTTTTCAGCCGTCCTCACAATCCACTGCAGGGCCGTGCTTTCTGCAGCAGTGCAGTTACCAAACCACGCTGTGATGCACTGCTGAGGAGGCTCTCATTAGTGCCTCTGTAGAAGGTTGGGAGGTGGGGGAAGGGGCATTTCCGCAGCTTCTGCAGAAAGTAGAGGCGTTGCTGGGCTTTCTTTGTGATGTGTGTGGTGTTCTGAGACCATGTAGGTTGTCTGTGACGTGAATGCCCAGAAACTTTGCTCTGAAAGTCTTTCTAACGACTCTAGAAAGTTGTTTATGGACAGTGGGGTGTATTTGCCTTGAGTTTGTCTGAAGTCA
>JAIFZK010000005.1:27462500-27465000 GCA_027481765.1 Tenualosa thibaudeaui
TCATTGTACCACTCCAGGATAGGGGAGGCATGGTGATGTGATTTGATTTGATGTGCCTTGATGGTGAGTACTAATAAAATTCAGTCAGCATGTGAGCTTCATCCATTTATTCAAGGTTTTCTCAGTACTTGGTGGTAAGCGCCCATCTTTAGTCACGGTAACGTTATCAGTTAAAGGAGCCATATGTAAGAAATTATTGAAATAACTTAAAAAAAAGCCCTTGATGTATCGTCAGGGATTGAGGAATCACATTAGATTAAAATATTATCTTCACTGACAACAACAGTACAGCCTGTAAATCCACTGCTGAAACTGGCATTTGCCCACAAGTCCTGCTTGTGATTTGGGTTTTGTTTTGGGTCATTGTGCTGATTGGGTTGCCAGTAATGCAAATGCCTGAAATAGAAGGCAGCCATGGATCATGGAGAAGTGTGCTTTGATTTATGGAGTTGCCAATTTGCTGGGGGGAAAATACTGTTGCTTAAACATTACATTGCAGATGTTTTAAACTCGATTCTACAAGCACATCATTTGCAAACTGTCTGTTCACTTCCAGATGCTAATCAAACAGAAGTGCTAGGAAGGCATGTTCAGGCTAATGTCCACCTCAACAACTGAGGGCACTCCGTGATAGGCGGATTCTGATCCAGCAAAGTGCACTATAGCTCAGGGATATGAAGCAGAGATGGTCCAAAACGGAGATTGCCAGCTGAGGTTTTGCTTTGTCTGACTAGGTGTCTCACATTAGGCTACTTAAGAGGGACATTCTGTTCTTATTAACGAGTTTTGATGGTAGCCAGAATGTTTGGCTTGGGAGTGAGTAGACTGATCTAGTCTTGCATAGGCTTGTTGGGTCAGAAAGATAACACGTAAATATACAAACATTAGTCATCATTGTAGTACTAAAACGGTACATGACAGTATTCTCATGGACTTTAAAAGCCTGTGGTCCTTAACATGACAACCTGCGAGAAGCACAGTTGCAGTGGTTGCAGTGCCAGCATGAAAATGTTCTTATAGCGCCAAGGAAAGTGTGTGTGTGTGTGTGTGTGTACAGACTTAAATTTCTGTCTATCTATCTATCTATCTATCTATCTATTTCGACCTGTGTGTAACAACATGCAGCAAAGTTGATGATGCCTACCTGGATGTCTGCCAGTGTGTATGTCTGTCTGTCTGGATGTCTGCCTGTGTGTGTGTGTGTATAGCCCTTTACACTTGACCACTGTTGAAAACCTTAGCTTGTGGTCAACGCTTGTGGCTTAGCTTGTGGTCAACGCTTGACCTAAAATGACAATTTTGCGCCTGACTGGTATACCAGTGCCTGCAAGATCCGTAACTCAAAAGAAATAGAAATAGCCTAGTTCGGGAGAGCATGGAAAATTCACACACCAATTAAAGAATTAAAGAATACAAAGCATGGCATACCTGATCATATCAAAATAAATAACAACACACCAGGCATGGAACGCACCAGAGCTCCTGCCAAACACAGATAAACTATGCTTCAGAATGCTGTACAAGATCTATTAGCATGTAGCGACTGATAGAACAGCTAGCTGGGTGACGCTGCAGCGTCAGAAATGTGGCTTAATATACCACCTAATAACCCACAAACCTGTGCTCACAGTGCACCATGCACTGAGAAGCTTGTTATCATGTGTGCACAGAGGTACAATGAGCAAATAAGACAACATTAACAAAAGCATTGTGCATGTCAGTAAAACCCCACATACCTTTGCCCAGGACAGTTGCAGAAGAGGCAGAGTCAGGGGCAACATCACAAGTTGAGTGTTAAGTGTTGCTGTAGCCCGAAGATGCATGAGAGAAGACTCAATGTGCATATGTAAATAACAGGAAGTTTTGAGGAAAATGGCAAAGACGTGTCTTTGTGTGGGGAAATGCAGGGGGACCCGCTCAGCCCTGCTCCATGTGCAGAAGTGCTCACTGATGACTCAGTGATGAGCTCCAGCTATCAGCCAGTGCTGCTCAGTTTCAGACAGGAAATACTGATCTCCTATTGGACCGCTGGTGAATTTCACCAGTTTATCTGTTAGTGGCTGGTAAATATTCACATTTCAAAAAGTTGATTTTGACTCCTGGCTGTGGGAGAGCCACAAGAGCATTTCTCATGTGTGCGTTATGTGTCCAGAAGCCTATGGGTTGGGTTAGTATTAACCAGTGACTGTATATGGATGGACAGCGCATCTCAATTAATGCCGTTCTATGGAATTGAAGCCTCCACAACTGTAAACTTTGCAACCAGAACAAGGGAAGTTATTTTTTTGAATAAAATGCCTTAGATGAAACGATAATTTTAAAGGTGAAAAGTTACAGGGAAAATGAGCTACTTGGCTGTAGAGATACATGGGAATGGGTGGGGTTATAAATTGTACTGCAACCAGCCACCAGGGGGTGAGGATGCTTCAAGTTTTATGGTTGATATGCTGTCCATCTGAATGGAGTCATTAATATTAACCAAAGAAAGTTCTACTACATT
>JAIFZK010000005.1:27470000-27472500 GCA_027481765.1 Tenualosa thibaudeaui
ATGTGAGGGTGTCTCCAGACTGGTTAAGTAATTATTAGACTACATTGAGAATAACTCCATGTGAGGGCGTCTCCAGACTGTTTAAGTAATTATTAGGCTACATTGAGAATAACTCCATGTGAGGGCGTCTCCAGACTGTTTAAGTAATTATTAGACTACATTGAGAATAATTCCATGTGGGGGTGTCTCCAGACTGTTTAAGTAATTATTAGGCTACATTAATAATGATTCCATGTGAGGGTGTCTCCAGACTGGTTAAGCGTCTCCAGACTGGTTAAGTGATTATTAGACTACATTGAGAATAATTCCATGTGGGGGTGTCTCCAGACTGGTTAAGTAATTATTAGACTACATTGAGAATAACTCCATGTGAGGGTGTCTCCAGACTGGTTAAGTGTCTCCACACTGGTTAAGTGTCTCCAGAGAGCAGCTGCCTCAACGGGCCGGATGTTCCCTACTCCTGTTTTAGAGCCTCAATGGCTACTCATACCCACCACCTCAGTGTTTGTGTCCTAATATTGGCCGTGTGTCTCCTACTAATAGAGTGTGTGTGTTTCTCTAGAGTGTGTGTGCCACGAGAGCCCCAGCCTGTACACCAGTGTCACTCCACATCATTTCATTTCTCTTCGTTTCTGCAGGAGAGGGAGGGAGGAGAGGGAGCTGATCCACCAGTGCTGTTTTGGTTTGGGCTGCAGCAACCATTTAGCCTGGACTGTTATATGGCCAAATTGATCTAAGCATATTTTCTCTTTGGCATTAATGACACTGTTTGACTTGGATCATTAAATGGCAAAACTAGTCTAAGCTCTATTGACACTGACATTGGGCATTGACACTGACATTAAAGAATAAAGCCCTGCAGTCATGAAACTTGCGGTGGTGCTTCCTGGATGTGTCTAAACTTTTGTAACTGAGTGAAACCTGACTGCTCTGCTATGGTAACTGGAGGAGAAGTTTGCTGATGTTAATGAAGTTAATGAAGTAAATGAAAGACTGCATCTCAATGTCCCATTAAGCCCTGTACCCTGAACCCTTAACAGGCATCATTTGGCTTCAGAATTGTCATGCCAGTTAAGTCTCAAGGCTTAGGGTTAAAGGTTTGGGAGGAATGTGATTCAGCCTGTGCTGAGAATTGGAGCTCTACTCCTCTACTGCTCAGTGCTGCCCATGGTGGGGGTCTTAACCCTGTATGGTGGAGACTGGCCCTGAGGTCATTGAAGAATACAAGTTACAAACCAGTGTTCTGACACATGGACTTCCCTGGACACTGATTGTAGAGCCCCTTACCTTTCAGTGATGATTCGGCTTGGGCTTGGCTCTCTTGGGTCAGGGGTCAGGGCTTGTCCAGAGGGGTCATAACACCACCTGCGTGCTGGGGAGCAAATACACACACACTCACTAACTCTCCTTCTAATGAGTACTGCAGAGCAGACAATCACATCCAAATATTGACATCTGAACTCTCCGCCCGTCTGTCTGTCTGTCTGTCTGTCTGTGCGTGCGTCTGTCTGTCTGTCTGTCTGTCTGTCTGTCTGTCTGTCTGTCTGTCTGTCTGTCTGTGCGTGCGTCTGTCTGTCTGTCTGTCTGTGCGTGCGTCTGTCTGTCTGTGTCTGTCTGTCTGTCTGTGCGTGCGTCTGTCTGTCTGTCTGTCTGTCTGTCTGTCTGTCTGTCTGTCTGTCTGTCTGTCTGTCTGTCTGTCTGTCTGTGCGTGCATCTCTGTCTGTCTGTCTGTCTGTCTGTCTGTGCGTGCGTGGAGGGGTGCTGTGTGGAGGAGTGGGGAATAACCTACAGAGTGTTCTAATGATAATCAGCAATAATCAGAGTTTGTCAAAGTGTGTACACAGAAGAACCGTCGTCAGAACCCCAGTGATAAGAATGTGTTTTGGCGCCATGGTGTAACTGAATTTCTGCTCTAATCACAGCAATTCAAGATAATAGGTAATATAAATAAAGTGTGTGTGTGTGTGTGTGTGTGTGGCTGGTGAGTCGCTTTAGTAGTCATGTGGTGTTGGAGTTAAAACTAAACATGCACACACATGCACACTAGAACTATAAGTTAGTGTTAAAGCTCAGTGTCAAAGATATAAGTTAGAGTTAAGACAAGTATAAGTTTGAGTTAAAGCTCGGTGTGAAGCCCAGTTGTCTCATTGAGAAAAGAACAATAAAATTTGACACAGCATAAACCAAATAGACAGCTAACACTGTATGATTGGAGTTGAAGCTCAGCGTTTCAGATGTCAGTTCTCATATGGTAGCAGCATGATTAGATGAAGCACAGTGTGTCTCTGGCTCAAGTAGATAAGAGATCCAGTGACTGGTTTTCTTGTGGACTAAAGCCTTTTGCAAATAGTGATTCTGTCCTTCCTTATTGCCAGAACGTGAAACACCCTTTGTTTAACTGATAGCACAACTCAACACACACACACACACACACACACACACACACACACACAACACAACAGGCAAAGTGCAGAAAGAGCAAATATGTTATGGATGTGAT
>JAIFZK010000005.1:27477500-27500000 GCA_027481765.1 Tenualosa thibaudeaui
GTGTGTGTGTGTTATTGTGTCTGCAGTAGTGTAATGGACAGGTGTGGTGCTTGTTGTGCTATTGTGTGTGTGTGTGTGTGTGTGTGTGTGTGTGTGTTTTATTGTCTTTGCGGTTGTGTAATGGACAGGTGTGGTGCTTGTTGTGCTATTGTGTGTGTGTGTGTGTGTGTGTGTGTGTGTGTGTGTGTGTGTGTGTGTGTTTTATTGTGTTTGCAGTAGTGTAATGGACAGGTGTGGTGCTTGTTGTGCTATTGTGTGTGTGTGTGTGTGTGTGTGTGTGTTTTATTGTGTTTGCAGTAGTGTAATGGACAGGTATGTGTGTGTGTGTGTGTGTGTGTGTGTGTGTGTGTGTGTGTGTGTGTGTGTGGTTCTCACAGAGTCATCAAGGACTTCATGATCCAGGGAGGAGACTTTGTGAATGTGAGTAAACCATCTAGCACACTCAGAGCTCTGTGTGTGTGTGTGTGTGTGTGTGTGTCTGTGTCTGTGTGTGTGTCTGAGTGTGTGTGTGTGTGTCTCTGTGTGTGTCTCTGTGTGTGTGTGTGTGTGTGTGTGTGTGTGTGTGTGTGTGTGTGTCTGAGTGTGTGTGTGTGTGTCTCTGTGTGTGTGTGTGTGTGTGTGTGTCTGTGACTGTGTCTCTGTGTGTGTGTGAGAGTGAGTGAGAGAGAGGTTTTTGGATACGGGTGTTTATTTCTTTGAGAGCCGTCAGGAATGATCAGCGCGAGGAACCGTCACCAATGGGACCAAATGACAACATGCCTCACAGGCCTCTTATTCATGCACAGAGATGTGTGTGTGTGTGTGTGTGTGTGTGTGTGTGTGTGTGTGTGTGTGTGTGTGTGTGTGTGTGTGTGCATGGGTATGTCTGTGTGTGTATGGTAGTTCGGATTGTGTGTGTGCGTGTGTGGACCTGATGAGCAGGTCTGCATTCCAAGAGGGAAATTTAGTGTTTTGGTCTCACCACTCCCTCACACACATTCCACACACACTTCCTGGGTTCCCTCCCAACAGTTCTCCAGAGGCCGGTGGTCTATCCAACCCCAGTATGGGAACCCTAGGGTAGTGATTGACTTGGAAATGCAATTGTTTACAATTGGCTGTGACACAATTGCCCCCGCCCCACCCCAAAAAAAATGTGTAAAATGTGCCTGGGGTTATCCTAAGAAACGCTGGAAGAAGTGAAAATGGCCATTGAATTGAATTGGTTGGCAGCCTTTTCAGAATCACTCAAGGAACCTCACAGAGGAACCTCACAGAGGCACAGAATGTGGTGCAGATATGTGTGTGTGTGAAGGAGAGGGTTCCCATAATCACCAAACAGTCAGTGAGTGTACTGTAGGGTAGGATGAGCAGCTGGATCAAATAAGTTTCCTATGTCCTTGTAAGAAATAGAAAGTCCACAGAGGGCACACAGTATGTTATAAAAGCTCCTCAAACCTAGTTTATAAAATCATAAAGTGATTTAATTTCATTCATTCATTTTAATTATTGTTTGGGTCTTGTGATTCCAGGATGATCAAAAAGGCTCTTGACAGTATTGGGATAATGAATCCCTCTAATGAGAATGATCTCATCTCCATCAGAGAAATTGACATTTTAGTTTGGGGTTTATACTAAATAAATAAACTCTTTTCTCTATGTGGCAGGTGTCAAGTAGCTTATACGACATACACAATGACGTACACACCCCAAATGTACAGAGGAAGAAATCAGCCGCCTTCAAGAGTTTCTTGTTAAGGTGGAGAGGGTGTCTGTTGATCTGGTAACACTTGGCAGGTCATTCCACCAGCGTGGAACAACATGAGAAGAGTCTGAATTGACCTGTGTGAGGTGTTGGCCGTGCTAGATAACGTTCCTTGGAGGAGCAAAGTGGTCGGTGGGTGACAGGGCTTTAGGAGAGTATTCAGGTAGATGGGAGCACTTTTGCATAATGATGACAGCAGCGTTGTGAAAGTCAAACTACTGTTTGTGTCTATCTGTAAACTTGAGGCCACCACAGAAGAAGAGGACCTGGATAGGATGTCATGCTTGCCCCCTCTGGTGGCTGTACAGTGTAGTGCAGTTTGAATGGTCACACAGTGTATTGCACCTCACCGACAGCCTAACAAGCCAGACTAAATCAGAATGTATAGAATGTGTAGAATGTATAGTATAGGGAGGAATCGGTGGGTGTCTTTCAAACTGCTGCACGCGTTTGTAGCCCCAAATACTGCTAGGGTGCGTCTAAGCAACTCTCTACAAGGATCGAGCAAAGGGATTGGTCCGACCAAGCTATGGTTCATTTCTAGACGTACCTACATAGCAGATCATTTGCTACCGCTAGGGTACCTCTGGATGTCTGGGCTGCCTTTCAGATTCATTATTACAAAAGCTGGCCAGGATGATGTCATTTTATGTCAATGTCAATCTTAATCATATCAGTTATCTGGTTCTGGTCACCAGCTGTGTGTGTGTGTGTATGTATGTATGTGTGTGTGTGTGTGTATGTGTATGTATATGTATGTATGTATGTGTGTGTGTGTGTGTGTGTGTGTGCATGTGTGTGTCCATCATCATCTTTATAGTCAGACTCGGAGTCCATACTGTGTGATGTCCCTGTCTGACCCTGTCTGACCCTGTCTGACCCTGTCTGTCCCTGTCTGTCCCTGTCTGTCCCTGTCTGTCCCTGTCTGACCCTGTCTGACCCTGTCTGACCCTGTCCTCGGCCCAACAGATCCTTCACTTCTGTCCTCTACTGACGCAGCCTGTTGTGTTTCACCCCACAGAGAACACAGGTTCATCAGTGCTCAAAAACAACAAGACATGAATGATTCACCCAAGAAAGTAAAAGAAACAGTTTTCTGATTGGCTGCTAGGGAGTGTAAGAGCTGTGTAATTAGGGAGTGATAATGTCTGCCCCAGTAACTCCCTTTAGAGTGATTCAGGAGTCCAGCAGTCTGTTGGAGTTATTCCACCATAATGACCTGACTTATCGGTCACCTCAGCAGTTTGGCAGCCTCACAATTGGTTTGATAACTCTGTGCATGCCTGTGTGTGTGTGTGTGTGTGTGTGTGTGTGTGTGTGTGTGTGTGTGTGTGTGTGTGTGTGTGTGTGTGTGTGCATACAGGGGGATGGTACTGGGATATGCAGCATCTACAGAGGTCCTTTTGCAGATGAAAACTTTAAGATGAAACACTCGGCCCCAGGGCTTCTGTCTATGGTAAGACGTATAGAATGGTGTGAGTGTGTGTAGACGTACAGAATGGTGTGTGTGTGTGTGTAGACGTACAGAATGGTGTGTGTGTGTGTGTAGACGTACAGAATGGTGTGTGTAGACGTACAGAATGGTGTGAGTGTGTGTGTGTGTAGACGTACAGAATGGCGTTGATAGTGTGTGTGTGTGTAGACGTACAGAATGGTGTTAATGGTGTGTGTGTGTAGACGCTCAGAATGGTGTGTGTGTGTGTGTGTGTGTGTGTGTGTGTGTGTGTGTAGACATACAGAATGGTGTGAGTGTGTGTAGACATACAGAATGATGTGTGTGTGTGTGGCAAGCCATAGACTGTGTGTGTGTGTGTGTGTGTGTGTGTGTGTGTGTGTGTTAAAAGGATACATCTCTGTCTTATAATGTTGCCGTTGGCATCACCTTTAGAGTGTGTCTTACGTGCTTTCAGTGTTTACCAACATTTTGGCTGGAGTGATTCTGTTTGTATGTGTGTGTGTGTGTGTCTGTCTGTCTGTCTACATGGTGTGAGACACAAGTCAGGGTGTTATTTGTGTATTAATGTTACTGTTCTCTCTCTTGTTTCTGTCTGTGGTGTGTGTGTGTGTGTGTGTGTGTGTGTGTGTGTGTGTGTGGCTCTAGGCTAACAGTGGACCCAGCACTAATGGCTGTCAGTTCTTCATCACCTGCACTAAATGTGACTGGCTGGACGGGAAGCATGTTGTGTTTGGTGAGCCTTACAGGAAGTGACATCACCACTTGCGCAGAATGCATCAGAGAATCTATTCATAATTGAGATTTGCTAGTGGTGCCTCAGGGTTCCTGGGCTAGTATACTACTAGTATACTACATCATGCATGTATCATTACAGAACATTGTGTAGTATGTGGTGCTGTGTCATTAGAATGCAGTATGCTATCTGATCATAAATTCTATAGAACTGGCGTAATGTTTTTGACAGATAGATTGGATACCTGCTTTATTATCCCACAGGAGATCTAGGAGATTATCCTTTAGCGAGAGCCTAGAGACTCTTTATTTACCCCATAATGAGCCATTTTCCCATGAATGTGACGAGAAATCTGCTAAATGAACCTAAAAACAGCATGAAATGTTGCTGCTCCTTTTCTTTGGATGAGTGAGTGTTAAAAGCACTGTTGCCACTGTGGTGTTTACCCAGAGTCTGTTAGAGCATTGGTAGATTTGGAACAAAAAAACTGAGTTCTTCATGGTTTATACATGTCCTGGGTCACTCCATCAGGACGGGGAGTGGGACTGGTCAGGGCTCACACTGACCAATCCTGGGTCACTCCATCGGGGCGGGGAGTGGGACTTACGTGGCCCACAGTGACAAAGCCACTGAAAGCAGAGCCAACCAGCCAGAATTGCCCTTCTACATAATCTGACAGTGACGGCTGTTTAAAGTTATAAATTATAAAATTATAGTATGGTGAAGGTCGGCTTGTGGCCCGGCGGTAATCTTCTCGCAGACCGGTACTGCTCTGTGACCCATAGTTTAAGAAACACTGCCCTACAGGTCCATTACCAGGAGGATGTGGGAGTGGAGGACACTTTGGACAAAGGAGGCTGTGCTGTGAGAATCATGTTCTTTGGCTTTCAACACCATCCAGCCCCTCCTGCAGATGAGAGTGGACCCAAGCCTGGTGACCTGGATCACAGATTATCTCACTGAATGGTCCCAGTTTGTTAGACTCGGGGGGCCTCACCTCTGAGGCTGTGGTCAGCAGCACTGGTGGTCCACAGGGACCTGATGCCAACATGGATGGAACTATAATAGAATTTCTTATGTAACACCATCAGTCCAATGAAACAATGATTAAGGATTGTTACAGCGGTTAATTGTAGGATCTGCGACCTGCCATCAAAATAGTCCTTTAAACAGGTTAATGTGCTTTTTACTTTTATACTTTAAGTACACTTCACAGCCTGTTCATTTCACTTTCACTTGGAAGGAAGGAAGGAAGGCAGTCAAGTCAGTACTTGCACTTTTACCAGAGTCTTATTTTACACAAGTATGTATACTTACACTTTTACCAGAGTCTTATTTAACACAAGTATGTATACTTCTACTTGAGTATGGAAAGTGTGTACTTCTGCCATCTCTGCTTGTACACCACGGACTGTAAGTTGTGCCAGATGCAGAAGTTCTCTGACGGGAACATCAAGGATGGGCTGGAGGGGGAGTATAGGTGCCTTGTGGAGGACTAACCAGCTGCAGCTGAACACCAGAACTAAGGAAATGTTGGTGGACTTCAGGATGTCTGCCTCTTCCTTCCTGTCTCTCACTATTGATGGGGTGAATGTGGAGACGTCTGTACACACAAGTACCTGGGTTTACATCTGGACATCTGGACTATAAACTGGACTGGTCTGTCAATACAGATGCAATTTACAAGTAAGGGCAGAGCAGGCTCTATTTCCTGAGGAGGCGGGGGTCTCTCAATGTCTGCAGCAAACCCCTGCTTATATTCTACCAGGCTGTCATGGCCAATGTCCTTCTATGCTGTGGTGTGTTGGGGAGGCAACACTAGGGAGAGGGATGCTGAATGACTGGACAGGCTGGTGGGAAAAACTGGCTCTGTGGGGGAGTGGAGCTGGGGTCACTGACATCAGTTGCAGATAAGAGGAGACTTCTGACTATAATGGACAATGACTGCCACCCCCTGCAACCCCTTTCTCCAAGCAGAAGAGCATATTCAGTAGTAGGCTTCTGTCTCTGTCTTGCAAAACAGTCAGGCTGCGCAGGTCCTTTGTCCTATTCAGCTCTTCAACGCCACACAGAAAGGGAGGAATGTGATTGACTTAAGGGGTGCTTTTATACATAATTATTACACAGATCTTTCTAATCGCTTCAGTGGGGCTTCCCAACATTCTGTGCGTGAAACAGAACATTGGCATAACCAATCAGCTGATCTGGAAGTTAACGGACTACAGTTTTCTTCATGGAAGCTATTATCCATCTTAATCACTGATAAACATGCTTCGTTGTCACGTTATTGATGTATTTAATAGGGAGCCATGTAATAAGCAGGATAACGCTCTGCGAGGAGGTCATTATCGTACAGTAACTGCCTTTCGAGTGATTCAAGCCTTTTGCAGGCACACACACACACAACCCTGGACTGGACTGGTTGGCACTGACACTGGTAGTTAAACTCCCTTACTGGCTATATTAGCTGCTTGCCCAGTTTGCTAGATTGCCTGTATGATCAGTACTCCGCACTTTCCATCTTTCTGTCTGTATGGACAGTATTCAACTTCTCTTCAAGTTTTTTTACTATGTACAACTATGTATAGTTAAGTAGAGATTACTCTATTTTTGATTGATTCGTGTAGCCTGATCTACTTGACTAAGACATTGAATTTGCACTGGCAATGTACTTGCACTGACAATCTATTGGACTATGATACCATTGAGTCTTTCTCCATATTTCCACATTGCTTCTTTGAGATGTTACAGCCTAACTTTACTGTAATGGCACACAATTGATATCTTTGTATCTTGATATCTCGGAGCCCGTTAAATCAATGTTACATTTTTTTTTACATTTAATTTCATTAATTTTAATTTTTTTTCAATGTCTAATTTCTGCAGCTACTAAGCTGGAGCGGCTTTTTGTCTTTTTCAGTCTGCTACAGATAGACTTGGTTTTATTCCAACAAGAAGAGAATTACAGAAAGAGAACAAGTAAATGCAAAAAGGTTAAAAAGTCAAAAAGAAAAAGGAGGAAATTAAAAGCTTCCTGAATTTAAGAGGAAGTGGTGCGAGACCTGCACTACAAACTGAATAGTGTTGGCTGCATGAATGAATAAGCGCTGCTGACTCGTGGCTGGGTCTTTGTCTTACATAGACCAGGATGGATTTGCTAACAGCCTTTGTTTGCTTGTATGGTTATGTTTTTTTTTACCAAAGCACATCTTATTTGCACACAGTACACACACAATTGTGTCCTGACACTGCGTGCCCACAGGCACTGACTTCTCTGGCAAAGTGGGAATTAGGACAAGGAACAGATGATTACATTTTGGTCATTATCCGGAGCACCATCCGAAATTAGTATTAGGTCACTGGCTCTATATTGCCTTGACAGAGGTCTACGCTCTCCGAGTGCTTTTCTAGTTATCTATCATACATCATAATTTCAGTACTGGTGTCACGTGTCTGTCAGTAATATGATTAAACAGTGTAGCATTAGGCAGCCTGCAGGCTCTCTGACTTGAAACTGGTTCAAAACCATCCTTTTCATTTTACATTGGCCCTTGGCAGCGTAGGATGTGGCCTGCAAAGAAAGTGTTGGGGACAGGCGTTGTGCTTAGTTTTGTGCAAATCTGCACAGGTGTTTTGCTCCTTGAGAAAGGAGACTGGGTAGTTGTGTAATTAGTGTGTGAATGATCGTAAAGAAACAATAAAGAACACTTTTGGTCATTTTCTACATGCAACTCTATTGCTCAAGCTACCTGAGACTTGCAAGTACTTTCTCATTTGCAAGATGTGAGAAATATTGGTCCAACCCATATAGGCCTCCTTGAACAGAGAGTTAGCACTAAAACCAGGGGGCAGGACAAACTGTTAGCATCTCAGGCTTCAAAGATCCAAAGAGGCCCCAAAATCTATGCAAGATCAGCGGAGTGTCCCGCTGCTCACATCATAGGCTTTTCTCTTCAGTATCCATTTGGACACAGCATCCGCAGGAGCAGCACCGGGTGGCCTTGGAGCTGCTGACTCGGCCTGTTCCTTCTCGCTCTGTGCCTCTCTGCTCTCTCGAGTAACTCCTCATCTCTGTGCTCCAGTTCAAACAAATGTGGTCTTTTGGATTCCAAATGTCCGTCCATATCTTGGACATCAGAGAAGTTCTCCATCATGACTGTTCTGGATGCAGCTTTGATCGCCACTCACAAGGTCCTCTGACTAGCTAGCCGTCAGTGCAGAGCGCATAGGTTCATAACCTGCTGTTGTAAGATGGTCAGTAATGTATGAACAGAAAAACAAAAATGCTGGAATACGGTTTCCGTTTAGTTTCCGTCTCTGCCGATGAGGGAGTAAGCCACGCTTGATGAATTGACTCGTGACCAGAATCCAGGGCTCTAAACAAACCGTTATATGGCTGCTTGCACAAACCCACCCACTTTTAATTTTTTTTTTTTATTCATTTGGAGTTATACATGCTACAGTGCTGTGTTGTAAGGGGTCTGGTGATGTTGCATAGCTTTTGGGTTGAGATTTGGAGCATGATAACAGACTAAAAACACAGTTTAAAGTCCTGCCCCCATGGGTTAATGGTCAGTGCTAATTCCCCTTCAAGGGGACCTACATGGGTTGAACCAAAATTTCTTGCTTCTTCGGTACTGGCAAGTCTCGGGTAGCTTGAGCAATACAGCTGCGTGTCAAAAATGACCAAAACTGTCCTTTGACACACACAACAGCCAATTAAAAGCCCGAAAGTGAGGCCTGTGTTTCAGAAGGAACGCCATGTTATGGCTATGCTTACGTCTCAGCTGAAAGTCAACTGGAAAGCTATGTTAAGGGTACGCTAACGCCTCTGCTGATAGACGAATTCGACATTACCTGACTTTATCAAGCCGGCTGCAGTCACCTACAGCCATCAATGCAATTTGAATTGAAAACACCAAAAATAACCAATGGGATGGGAATGCCAGAGCCTGTTTACATTCAAACTTCTCTGGGATACGAATGGACCTTCAACCCAGAATGCATTGCAGTCAACAGTATCTGTCTGCGTTCTGCAAGACTACAAGACACGCCTCCTACCTGACACGCCCTACACTACAAGACACGCCCATAAGCTGTGCACCGGGGAGCGTACATTACCAGACACCACCCAGACACGCCTACACATCATGATGCACCAGAAAGTGTTCCGCTAGCATTCTCGTGGGTTTCCAACGGAATTTAATGGTGCACTAAGCTAACCTGGAGCAAGCTAACCTGGAGTTTCCAATGAGTTATGGTGGTGCACATTCAGCTAGCGAAATATTAGCTTTGACGCTCACTTTTAAACACTTCAGCAAACAGTACGGAAGTAAACATATATTTGTAACACTTCTGAAAGTGTTAGAGTTGTAGGGATAGATACAATTTGACCTCCAGTGATGCCAAAATGACTAAATGCTAAAACGTTTGCTGCAGACATGCAGTTAGAAATATTCTAATCTTCCACTAATTTTCAGATTTCATGCGACATGACTTGGTTTCCAAAGGGATATTAGACCTACAAACGGCTGGACGTGGGACCTGATGGCCGTAATCAGTTGAAAATTATTTACTGGCCAATTAGCAGAATGTTAGTGTGGCAGGAGCAAAACTTGCTCAAACTTGCAATGAAGAACTGAAAAGATGTTTTTTAGGTCTTAACTTAAACTTCTGCTTCTACCACTTCTATAACTATCCATGCCCAACTTACGAGAAATAAAATAAAATCTCAGGGTTTCTGTCATAATATGTGAATATTTGATATAATGGGGGTGAATAGGATCTCCGTAAACAGGCTTTGATGCAGTTCTGTTTCTGACACGCCTCCTGCTACAAGTTACACCTACTACATGTTATGCCTCTGTTTTGCAGCCTGCAAACAGATCCTTCTCCCTGCAGCCTGCAAACAGATCCTTCTCACTGCTGCTGCAAACAGATCCTTCTCACTGCTGCTGCAAACAGATCCTTCACACTGCAGCCTGCAAACAGATCCTTCTCACTGCAGCCTGCAAACAGATCCTTCTCACTGCTGCTGCAAACAGATCCTTCTCACTGCTGCTGCAAACAGATCCTTCACACTGTAGCCTGCAAACAGATCCTTCACACTGCAGCCTGCAAACAGATCCTTCTCCCTGCTGCTGCAAACAGATCCTTCTCCCTGCAGCCTGCAAACAGATCCTTCTCCCTGCAGCCTGCAAACAGATCCTTCTCCCTGCAGCCTGCAAACAGATCCCTCTCACTGCAGCTGGCTTTCAGAAGAAAGGCTACGCTAACCCCTCGGCTGTGCCAGTGATGTGCAGTATAGTTTCTATTGAGACTGAAGTGTGTGTTAAGGACATGCAGGTGGTGTCAGGTCTGGGGCCTGGTGTCATTATGATCTATGTAATGTGTGTGTGCGCGTCCGCACTTGTGTTATTCTGGTGTGTCAGGTCTGTGGCCTAGAGTCATGATCTTGTGCGTATGTTAACCAGGGGCATAGAGTTATGATGTTGAAGTGATGTTCTTCTCTGTTCCCTCTAGGAAAAGTGGTGGATGGGCTCCTCGTCATGAGAAAAATTGAGGTTGGTTGATAAATCCATAACCTCGTTCCATTTTGAATTGGTGTGGTGTGGTGTGTTGGGTTGGGTCGTTATGACTCCCACAGTGCTTTGACGTTGATGTGTGCAAGTCTGTGTTGCTGTAAACATGCTCTCATGTTGAGGATGTGTCCCCCTCCCATCTAGAATGTGCCTACTGGCCCCAACAACAAGCCCAAGCTGCCCATCCTGATCTCTCAGTGTGGAGAGATGTAGTCTCAGCGCCCCCTGGTGGCCACCAGTGGGGACACCTACAGCCCTCATACCTGACTGGTTTCTACTCTCAATTCAACTATTTTTACTTGTGTGGCAAGGAAGATTGTGTGTGTGTGTGTGTGTACATGTGCACGTGTGGACACACAGCGTTTCCTAAGAGCATTATGCTGTGTAAGAACCCCCTACTCTCAGGTGTTGGCACCTGACCCCCAAGGAGACGTGCAAGGCTCACCTGAGACAGGTGTCCTACAGCAGGGCTGGCCTCAAACACACAGGAAATTGTCAGGTTGGATGCTCAGAACAACTCCAGATATACTGTGCTGCCAAACACCTGAACAGTGTGTCAATTGTATGCATGTTTTTTAATAAAATAATAAATCAAACTGGTTGTGTGTAGTTATGTACTTTGTTACATGTTCCTGTCTATTGTGCATTTGTATGTGTAGGTCTGGGGATAACCTAAGTAGGTGGTTAAGTAAATAAACCCAGAGGTAGTGGAAAGTGCCAAACCTGGGTACGTAAACCCAGAGGTAGTGGTAAACCTATAATAACAATATAACAATATAAGGGCCTGAAGCCCTCAATCGTTTAACCAAACAAAGCATTTTGCTAATTCGGTCTACGTTGTTTTTATACCGACCGATAGCACTCGGCAGCCTCAAAGAACAAGGATACTGGTTGATAGACTCCTGCTCAATCCTTCAACTTGGCCAACTTTATCACTCAACCACCTACCTGGATTCTAGCCCCTGGACCCAGAGAGTGTGCTTGAAGCCTCTCCTGATTCCCGTGTGCTCAGGCCGAAGCTGCAACCTCAAGCCACACCCGGGACACTGGATTTGTCTCTGAGATCTGCACTCATATTTACCTCCCTCTATCTTAGTCTGCTGAAACACACGTAGTTGTTGGACCAGACAGCACCCGAGTATGCTGTCCTCAGCATGTGTGTGTTTGTGAGCCCATAGGGTAACTGGTGGACAACAGGCCTTCCCTGTGTCCTCGAAAGCAACACCATCTGATGTGATTGCACTCTGTGGAAGGCCCAATCTCTGGTGCCAAATGCCCAGCTTAAACTTCCTTTGTGTCAGCTACTTGGCCCGTCCCCCATCCCTGCCTCACCCAGCCCGGGCTCCACTACAAAGGGGGCTTTCAGATGTGGTTTTGGGCCTGGGTCGCAGGATCCTGGGGGTTAGTGCTGAAGCGTGGCTTTGTGCAAGACAACAGGGCTGACCATGAACAACAAGGCCTTCACACATCCAGCAGCACTCGTAAACAGTGCCAGACACATTTCCATGACAAAGGAGATGGGCAGCGTGGGACTCGCTCCAACTCCAGCAGGCTTTGTCCCCACTCAGCCACTGGGTGGACCCATACTGAAGCCAGATTCATTCCACTCACACACATAGCTACCCCTCCCTAACTCCTTGCTTGCCCAAACCAAGTCTCAGATCAGGACACTGACTTAAGTCATGTGGAAACTAACTCTTAGTGCAACTGCCAATAGGGATTGTCACATAAGGATATGTATTTGTAAATGTACGTTGATTGATGTAGCGCGTGGTAAAAGGGGAAAAAACGCTCTAAATGAAACACTCCCAAACGCCATTCCCGAGTCACCAGCATGTTAACATGGCAGAGTTGGTCAATGAAACCTGGTGCTTCTCTGGCAAGTACTTAACCGCCGTGATACTGCCTTAATATTTACATTCCTAAGATCTGCAGAGGATTAGGCGCTTTGATAATTTACATGGAAACCCCTTCAATAATTCCTTGAAGGCCGCTTTGATATATTAATCGTATTATGCTTTAGTGGAAATACAACGATTATCCACATGATAAATTAAGCCAAAACAGATAGAATCGCTCATTTACAACCTAATATAAGGTGACGTGCTGAGTTCATGACTAAACTAGGTTGATGTCTATGTGGGTTGTTCTCGCTCTTAACTCATCTTTGAAGACCCAATCGCAATGGAAGGAGACAGTTTGGGTCTTTGAGTGATAGATCGTAAAACCAATAGTTAGGGAGATTATTGTTTAGGTTGGTAGGGAAATGCGCTGTAAACCAATGACAGTATAGGATGGGAGGGCAGGTCTATCGGAATATTGTCCGGCTTCGTTCTCTATTCCGTCCAGTTCGATCGGCAACGGGAGCGGAGAAAAGAAAGCTGAGAGCCCGAAGGCAGCAGCCCCCACCACCGCCGGCCCAGGTTACCATCTAGCACCGGGAAACACACTAGAGAGCCACCGCCGGCACAAGTCTACACCAACCAGAAACCATCATGAGCAGCGAGGCCGAGACACAACAACCGCCGCAGCCTGCCGCCGATGCGGAGAGCCCATCCAGCCCGGCAGCCGCAGCTACCGCGGGGGACAAGAAGGTCATCGGTAAGCGGGACAGCCAGTTATTGTTTGGCTCTCTCGGGTGAAATAAATACCACTATTTGGTGATCTCTGTTTCTACAGCCCAATGCATGGAAATCGATACGACTGAGCTGTCGGGTTGACCTGCCTATCGTTAGCTCCATATCCTAGCGAAGTAACTAACCTTAGCCAACACCATGCATTATTGTGTGGCCATAACGTGTTAGCTGCGCTACCGTAACATCCTCGTTTAATGTTTTATGACTTTATTTACATTAAATTATATGAGTCACAAATGTAAAAGTTTAAATCTGACAAAGGGTTGGAAGGCCTTATTTAACGCTAAACTACTGTTTAGTTAGCCAGCTAACATTGCTTAGCTTGTTAATAACTTGGTGTGCTAGCTGCTTTGTAGCCACAGTGAACGCAAGCTAGCGTTAACTAGCCAACTGTCGAAATTTACTTGATCCCAAAATTTTGTCGGTTAAATTTGTAACGTCCACATTTGATTCTAGTTCCACGCCCCGTGTCTGCGTTCTATTATTTGCTGCGTTAACAGCAGCTTTACTAGCTAACGTTGTTACGTGACGTTCTCTTTGCGCGGAAGCTAGCGTTAGCGGCCTGCCTTTAGTATCAGGCTAGACAAGTCGGCCCAGAACCAAGCTATGAGCGAGCCTGCGATACGCGACCATAAGAGCTTGTATTTCGCCATTATTTGTGTAGTCGTCTTCGTGAAAATGTATGGATTTAGTAACTCGTTGTTTGCCATCAACATATGACTATGGCCAGAGTATTTAATTCGAATCCGAGCTTGTTAGTATGAATTAATACTCGCTGGTGATGTACATGTAGGCCTACTATATGGTATTCTAAAAAGGGCTTATTTGCGCGATGTGAGTGGAGCATGAACAAATACGTTTGGGAGATGTTGGGGCAGACAATCCTTGTGGCAACATTGCCCATCAAACTTGAGCCAGCCGGCGACAAGGATGTGTGCTTGGCCTTGATCGTGACCCTCCATCACCAACAGATAACATAGCTGGGACAAAACCAAGCTTTCTAATGGTTACCTTACCTTACGTTATGGGAGTGTAAATGTCTTTAGCATTACAGTCAATTAGATGTAACGTTTTTTCCACTTTTTAAAATATGGAGGAATACCTGAAAATGAACTTAGTCGGAAAGGCCTACTGCTAGCCATAATCAGAAATGACTGCACTGCAGATGAATCAGTAGCTAGCAGGCTTAGCCGAACCTTTTGTTCACGGGAACGCGTGCCAGCATTCGCCCAAACTAATCATCCTCTTTTGGACGGACGCAGTTTATTTGGGAACTCGGTCTGTTCCGTGCATGAATGTCGCCAACAGCTAGCCAGTCGCATGGGTCATTAATTAAAGCGTGACAAGTACAATATTGGTCGTTACACTGGGCCTGTGAGGCTTTGATTGCCCGATGTATTTTAGCGAACAGAAGCTAGCTAGAGTCTCCAAAATGTCTGCCGTGATGTTCGGGATGTAGGGATTTCTTTTGTGTGGAGAGCTTGGACGGAAATTTCGAGGGACTTTGTTTAAAACGTTTTAGAGCATACTTCCATGAGCAGTGATTATTTTTCATGTCGTTGGAAATGTTGCGAACTAGCCAAGTCCTATTGGTGCGTATATGTGGTTAGCATTCGAACTTAACCCACTGGCGCATCTCCAGCCACATGGTTTCAAACTAATGAGCTAGCGCTAGCTAACGTAGCCTAGCCCCAACACACATCAGTGTGTGCCTTCGTATTGTGTACCCTGTTGTTTTCGATTTGGCCATCACTGAATCATGCGGTCATTACTCCTTCGAAGTCGAGTCAAATAAAATATTACAGGTGGCCTCTGTAGTGATGAGATTTGAGCACTGTAAACTGCTTTAGCTGCGGCACTGAAGGAGCTCGGCGTAGCCACCCCGCGGGGACAAGCCGTCGTACCACGTGTAACTTTTTGAATCACTTCCTTGTTTCTTTTTTATCAAAGCGTTTCCCGGATACTTTTTCAAGCACGTACTGGGAGGAGGACTTGGGTGAATGTTGTCTCGACCAGTTATTACTGTTATGGTTGAACTATTTGTCCCGTCTGACAGTTATTTGTTAGAGGGACCTTGTGCCTTTGCTCAGTGCTGTTTGAATGAAACAGCTGCTGTTGTACTGCAGGCATTTGCATCGCATGCTATAAAAAGATTGACAGTTGACTGTTAAAAATAACTTTCTCACAAACAGCCCACTAGTGACCCATGTAGTGCTGCCTTTCACTGGCTACCATCTGCTTGTCTTGACCTGTCTGCTAATTTTAAGTTAAGTTCAAAGAGTGAGATGAGCCTATGTTTGTGTTTGTTGCAGCAACAAAGGTCCTGGGAACAGTGAAGTGGTTCAATGTCCGCAACGGCTACGGTTTCATCAACAGGTAGGATTGCTTGGCTAATGTGTAATGTGGGTCAGCACCTATCCTCAATCCTATTATAGCTTTGATATGCTTAGAGAGCCTGCCCAGTCTGCTGGATGCACGCTATTGTTTATTGCTACTTGAAAGACTTTAAGCCGCCTGCCATACTTGTCAATGGGCCCTCAGTTGGGTTCAGACCCAGCGGCCATATTGAATGCAACTAGCTGTGACCTTTTCAAACACTGTCCCTCTTTTTCTCAGGAATGACACAAAAGAAGATGTCTTTGTACACCAGGTAAGAGGTTTCCACAGGTTTTCAGGGAAATCATGGAATTTTAATCCAGCCTGTTCCAGTGTTTGTGTTTCTTACCACAAGGCCCTCTTGGGCTTCATCAAGCATCAATTTCTCGTGTGTGTGTGTGTGTGTTTGGGGGCTTACCCTCACCTGGAATCAAAACCTATTACATGTACACAACTCAAGTGGGTCTACATGTCCACTGAGTTTCACTTGGCCTCGTATGTCGGGATGCCAGAAATAGTTGAACAAAATTAACAATTCACTTTGTACCTAATGGTAAAGAATGGCCTCTCGGGGGTGATCACTTAATTATGGTGAAGGTGATGGAGATTGTACGTTTTTGTCAGGGAAAGTCCGGGACGAGTCAGGAAAAGTTTGGCTTGCAGTGAGAACTCTGTTGTGTGTATGTGTGTGTGTATTCATTTAAATGTTCTGTCCTGAAATAGCATGGAATCAAATGGTCTGTGTGTTTGTTTTTGTACCCTGCAGACTGCCATAAAGAAGAACAACCCAAGGAAGTACCTCCGCAGTGTAGGAGATGGCGAGACTGTGGAGTTTGATGTGGTTGAAGGGGAGAAGGTCAGTGGTGGCAGCCTGATCTCATGGGCCTGATCTGTTTCCTCTGCCTTCAGATTTACTCACACTGAACTGCACACACACACTCGCTTAACGGGTCATCTGTTCAAACTCGAGTTGAGTATGTCAAATTTATACTGAAGGACACCGTAAGCATAATCTGTATAGAAGAGTGCCAGTTTGATGATCAACTCATCTTAGTGAGTAAATAACTGGCTTGTCTGATTACAGACATCACAGCCATTTATTCACATGTGCTTGTTGGCTTGTTGCCACGCCTATTTACATATTTCAGTCAGTCAGGTGTGCAAGGACCTTGAGCCTTGTTCAGATTGCCAGCCCCAATCAAGTCTGATTTTTGGCATATCCAGATAGTATGGATCACATCAGGTTTCAGTTGGGATTTCATTTGGATTTGTCTCAATCTGAACAGTCTAACCACTTGAATAGAATTTCAATGTGCCCTTTAGTCATTTGCAACTCAGCACACACATGGAATGTAGGATAGAAGTAACTGATTAAGGGTAACTCTGCTTTTGTAAACAATATTTTTTGCTAAAGTAACATGTCCGTGTGTGATATGGGGTGACGTTTGTCTGGAATGTTACCACATGCATGGAGAGCAACATCAGTGAAGGTCTTCAACTACGTGCCAGATCTAGTAGGCTATCCATGGCACTGCAGTGATGTACAGAAATAAAGATGACTATTCCTCTATCTCTGATGCTTGCTATTTGTAGCCTTGTGCTACGGACCCACCTCACCATCTGAGAAGGAAGCAAACCTAGTTCCACCCTCTGAGATTGGTTAGCATTTCTAGACATGATGTGCTAGGCTATCATAGTAACCAGTCAGGGATGAAATGCTAACATGCAGATTGGATCTGAGCCCTTCTCTTATACAATGCAAACGGACAGACAAAAGATTACAATCTGAGCATGATCTTTATGGCACTGTCCAGAAAACTGGCGTGTTTGCTGGAGGTGTGTATGTTCCGTGTTTAACACTGTGTGTGTCCACGTGTGTGTGTCCGTGTCCGTCCGTATGTGTGTGTGTGTGTCCATGCGTGCTCACACCCAGGGTGCAGAGGCAGCCAATGTCACTGGCCCAGGGGGAGTCCCAGTCCAGGGCAGCAAGTACGCAGCGGATCGCAACCGCTACAGGCGGTACCCCCGCAGGAGGGGCCCCCCGCGCGACTACCAGGACAACTTCCAGAGCGACGGAGAGGGCGAAGTGCGGGAGAAGCGCGAGGGCGGGGCTGAGAGCGCCCCCGAGGGGGAGGGACAGGCACAGCAGCGCCGCCCTTCTTACCCCGGCAGACGCAGATACCCCCCCTACTTCGTCCGCCGCCGCTATGGACGCAGACCCCCCTACAGCAGCGCACCCCGTGGAGAGATGACAGAGGTCAGGCTCACACACACACACACACACACACACACACACCACTGCATAGAGACGCTGCTGAAGTGAGCAGAACGGTTCTGGATTTATTGTGTGTGTGTTTCTCTCTATAGGGTGGCGAGGGAGACGAGAACCAGGGTGGTCTAGACCAGGGCAACAAACCTGTGCGGCAGAACTACTACAGAGGCTTCAGACCCAGGTTCAGACCCAGGTAGGGGTGGGGGAGTGTGTGTGTGTGTGTGTGTGTGGAGCTAGGTCACAAGCACATTTTCCCCTGTGCTAGCGGGCTTAGTGACCCCAAGCTTTGAGATGCCTCGGCCAGCTTGAGACACACACACACACACACACACACACACACACACATGTCAGAGGTCCACAGCTTGAGATTTGGCTTCTCGCTGGTGGTTTGATGAGGCTGAACAACAGGCCGCATTAGAAGTGGCTTTCACCTCCCTAAGGTGCTGGGGCTGGGCTCTGGTAATGGGGGTCATCTAGGGTGATGGAGGTCATCTGAGTGTCATTTAGGGAAAAATGTTCTGTAGAGTCAATCAGCCCATATGTTTGTTCTTTGAGGAGTGCTGAGTGCTGTCGGTAGGTACAAGAACAGCAACATTTAGTATAACGTAGACCGAATTTGCAAACTGGCAGCTAACGCTAACAAATGCAGGCCTAAGAAAACAAAACTTCCTTCCCCTCATCAGTTTTGCTACTTGGTCTGTGGTGCACATAATGCCGTTGTCATACCAACCAACAGCACTCGGCAATGTGAACCAACAGGGCTATGGGTTGGGTCCCTCCAGATGAGTATAGAGGGCCTCGGTCTGCAGAGTTTTTGCCATATTGCCCAGCCCCAGCTGGAAGATGTGCTAGTCCACAGGACCAGTGGGATTTCTGTGTGTGTGTGTGTGTGTGTGTCTTTAGAATAGCCCTAACATCAAACATTTCACCACTGCCTGCTCCATAGCAGCCTCTGTGCTTCCTGTCTGGAACAGGTGTGTGTGTGTGTGTGTGTGATGGGAGTCTGTGTCATAAACAGTTGTGAGTGGTCTGTTGGATGTGTGTTGTAAGCACTGTGTGTGTGTGTGTGTGTGTGTGTGTGTGTGTGTGTGCGCGTGCCGCAGGGGCCCACCACGTCCGCGGCCGGTGCGTGAGGGCGAGGAGGACAAGGAGAACCAGGGTGACGGGGCGCAGAGCCAGGAGCCCCGGCAGAGGCGCTACAGACGCAACTTCAACTACCGCCGCAGACGCCCCCAGAGCGGCAAGCCTCAGGACGGCAAGGAGAGCAAAGCAGCCGACGCCCCCGCAGACAAGCCCGCTCCCGAGGCCGAGCCGGCCGGGGCCGAATAAAACACACACACACTTACACCGGCTCAACACCTCTACCATCCTCCGGGTATGTTCCACACACACACACCAACACCACTTTGCTCAGTTTCTCACTCAGGCCAAAATCCCAGCTAAGCATGTCGACTAGTTCCCAAGGTGTACTGCTGCAGTCGTAGCTGTAGAGTTAATCCTACATGATTCCCATTGTGTCCTCTGGAATCAGCCCAAGTGTTGCCTGTGTTTAGGTTTAGTAGCTGAGCACTGGCTCAGGCTCCTCTAAGATGTAGGTGTGTGCTGGTCAAGACTGGACTCACTAACCCTGAGCTCTCTCTTTCTCTCTCCCTTTCTTTCTTTCCCTCCCTCTCAGTGACGTCAACAAGAAGAAACATCAAAGATGTGAGCAATAACAACCAGATTTGACTTGACGATCGTCTAAGCTTGCAACTCGCATTTGACCAGATTCCCACCGATTGCCTGCAGGATCTATGCAGACCCCTTTTCCCATTCTTTTTACGTGACAGCTCCAAAGCTCTGGGGAACAGCAGCTGATTTTCTAAATCGGTCTTAAGTTTTTACACCAAATGGTTTTTAAAGAAAAAAAGTAATTTGATATCTGGTCAGTTTGACATTTTTAAATAACTTTTTATGTATTCAAACATGAATTTTGACAAAAAGGCAAGCTCAAATAAAAGTCAAAGACGAACTTTACCAGCTGTCTAAGGCCTTGTTTATTTCACACTGCTGTGTGGAGTCCTCCTCACTGTCTCCACCAGCACAACCCCAATGTTGTCACATCCTGCCGAAATCTGCCTAGAATTTCAGAATGCAAGAGAATTGCAGAAAACCACATGAAGTGTCTGAGAATCTCAGAAGTAAAGCTAAGCAGTCCCCCATGTCTGACACATGAACTTCACCTGACCGTCTAAGACATAAACCCAGTTCCACCCTCTGCGCTGCCTTTCCAGCGTGTCTGGGCATGATGTGTTGGGTTACCATAGCAACCAATGTGGACCGGAGAAGGTAAAACAAACACACAGATCAGAACTGAACACTTTTAATATGCAATGTGAACTCAAGAGTTTGATAGGATGTAGGGGAAATAGATTTGGAGTGCAGTCTGGATGTGGCTTTAGAGTGTAGAGTTACTCTTCAGCACAACAGGCCTCAGTATAAACTGCATACATCAATGACAATGCATACATCCATGACTTAATGCATACATCCATGACTTAATGCATACATCAATGTCGGGCCTGAATATTCCTAGGCGTGTGCATGTGCTAAACGTTGAGCTCCATGCGCCTCATGTTGCACTGTGTGTGTGTGTGTGTGTGTGTTAGACGTTGGTCTCCTTGCGTAGTCGCTCCATACGCCTCATGTTGCACTCCATGGTGGAGCGGCTGGTGATCTGATTGGCACAGGAGGAGGGGAACCACCCACGCTCAGCATCACGCATGCGCTCCCCGTGGCACCAACCTGCAACACACACACACACACACCATGCGTGTGGGCTTGTAAATGAATGTAAATGTTAAGTGTCAAGAGATGTGGGTTGGTGAGTGAGTGTGTGTGTGTGTGTGTGTGTGTGTGGAGTTGCCCCACCTTCCACCTGTTGCTCCACGATGACGACCTCTGCCTGCTGCAGACCCAACTCATCCGGAGCCTTTGGCATGTACGCCTTAGTGACCTCATACTGGGCCAGCTCTGAAACACACACACACACACACACACGTTTTAGTGATCTCGTACTGGGCCAACTCTGAAACAATCACACACACACACACGTTTTAGTGACCTCGTACTGGGCCAGCTCTGAAACACACACACACACACACACTCAGATGCAGAACTAAGTGTGTGATGTGAGGGCTGGGCCCAAGTGCTCATGGGAAAAAAGATTCCTCTCAGCAAAGCAGCTGCTCACTTCCTGTTTGATCTGCTGAGCCTCATTCCATACAGCTCACAATCACACACACACACGCATACACCAGCCTCACACTTTCACAGCTCTTATTTGTTAAGGGCAGTGACAGTGTCCAAAGGCAGGCGGTGCTGGCATACGCACACACACATACATGCTCTCCATGGTGACACACACACACACACACACACACACACACACGCATACATACTACAAAAAATACAAAGGACGATATCAATTGTCATTGCAGTAAAGTAGTTTGTGTCATTTAAAGGAGCAGAGTGGAAAAAAACACACACACGCTCTCCACAGGGGTAGAAGCACACACACACGCTCTCCACAGGGGTAGAAGCACACACACACACACACAAACACAATCCATAGTGTTAGAAGTACACACACACAAAGACACACTCTCTCCACAGTAGTAAAGGTACACGTACACACACACACACACGTTTCACAGTGTTAGAAGTACACACACACACGCCTCACAGTGGTAGAAGTACACACACACATACACACTTCACAGTGGTAGAAGTACACACACACACACACACGCTTCACAGTGGTAGAAGTACACACACACACACACACGCTTCACAGTGGTAGAAGTACACACACACATGCTTCACAGTGGTAGAAGTACACACTCACACACACACACACACACACACTTCACAGTGGTAGAAGTACACACACACACACACACACACACGCTTCACAGTGGTAGAAGTACACACACACACACACGCTTCACAGTGGTAGAAGTACACACTCACACACACACACACACTTCACAGTGGTAGAAGTACACACACACACACACTTCACAGTGGTAGAAGTACACACACACACACACACACACACGCTTCACAGTGGTAGAAGTACACACACACACACACACACACGCACACACACAGGAAATGACATCACTAACCGTCTCTGTTAGCGTCACTCTCCGCACGCCTGTGCTCCCGCAGAGCCGTCACCCAGCGGGCCTTATCCAGCCTGTGACACACACACACACACATTTAGCAAGCCTGCTACACACATTCAGTCCTGTCCTGGACTGGGCCCAATCCAGGCTGAAACAAACACACACACTCTTTGCCCAATCCAGGCTATGAAACTAATTTCACACCAGAACCTGTGAAGAGTCCAAACAACGACAGCATTTAGTCACAGGGGTCCATTCCTAATAAATGAATACTACTGGGATATGGGAATACTACTGGGATATGGGAATACTACTGGGATATGGGAATACTACTGGGATATAGTACTGCTCCTCCTCCACCAAACCATGGCTCTGCCTATCTGAGCAGCACCACTAGACACCACCAGATGGCGCTAATCCCCACAAGCCTGGAAATCCACTCAGATAGAAGCCATCACAGCTCAGCCCTACTGAAGGATTTAATGGTGTATGTGTGTATGTGTGTGTGTGTGTGTGTGTGTGTGTGTGTGTGT
>JAIFZK010000005.1:27507500-27510000 GCA_027481765.1 Tenualosa thibaudeaui
GTGAGAAATGCCTAAGGTGTCTAATCTGAGAGATCTTTTCAACAAGCTGCCCCAGAGACATGTTTGTAGAGATCATACATTCACCCAGTGACAAACATGTAACCTTCAACAATCTAGCACACGCACACGCACACACACACACACACACATATATATATAAATCCAGCATCTCATTAGGTAAATGAGCCAAAAAAAAAATTCTGATGTGCCAATGTAACCACTGATTCTCCAACGTGTGTGTGTGTGTGTGTGTGTGTGTGTGTGTGTGTGTGTGTGTGTGCGCGTGCATGTGAGAGAGCGAGAGAGAGAATAAGATCTTTTTCAAAGCTGTGGAACCAGTTTTCTGTAACCTGTTGAGACTCGTTGAGAGGAACGACTGTAAAGTACTCACATACACATTAGCATTTGACCCACACAAACACAAACACACACACACACACATCATCAGGAATGTGTGAAAGGTGGAAAGTTGCCCTCGATTTGCTGACACCACTCTAATTAACCTACACACTCACTCATATTTACACACACACACACACACACACACACACAGTTTGGCACATTTTTCTGGTCAAGGACTACACTGCACTGCAGGCCCAGATGCACACACACACACACAGACACACACACACCTGTAACTATGAGAGGGTCCAAAGACACACACTGAAATAAGCACCCCCAGAAACACACACACACACACACACACACACACACACACACACAGACACACACACACACCTGTAACTATGAGAGGGTCCAAAGACACACACTGAAATAAGCACCCCCAGAAACACACACACACACAGACACACACACACACCTGTAACTATGAGAGGGTCCAAAGACACACACTGAAATAAACACCCCCAGAAACATACACACACACACAGACACACACACACACACCTGTGAGGAGAAGCACAGAGGTGAGAGAAATGAACCTGGCAGCCCACACTAGGGTCCAGTTACCATGGTGATGGTGATTGTGATGGTGATTGCGGGGGTCGGGCGAGACGTGGGTTCGCTCACCTCTTGCTGACGCTCTGGATGACGGAGATGTTGGAGAAGAGGTGGTGGTGTTCCGTAGTGGTCATAGTGCTCCGGAGCTCTGCGTTCTCTTTGAAGAGACGCACCAGGATCCCCAGGCTGTGCTGATACGAGTGCTCCGACGTCATGATCTCAAAGATGGCCTGCACACACACACACACGCACACACACACACACACACATACAATGAAAGGTTTTTACATCTTTTTACATCTTGCATCTTATACACATATGTGTACACACACAAAGGTTTTTACCACACACACACACACACACACTCACACTCACACACACACTCACACTCACACACACACACACACTCACACTCACACTCACACTCACACTCACACTCACACACACTCACACACACACACACACACACTCTTATTCTTATTCCACACAACAGGTGCGGCTCCATGCTCCACTTGGACTGGACACAAACCAAACACTCCTCAAATACCAGTAGATTCCACTGGATACTGTCAGTTTTGTGTGTCTGTGTGTGTGTGTGTGTGTGTGTGTGTGTGTGTAAAAAGAACATATATACTTGGAAAAGGATCAGTGTTAAGTCTGGGTGTGTCCTCTTTTAGTGCAGTCACATACACACACACACACACACACACACACACACACACACACACACACACAAACACACACACACATGAGGGTGGACCTTGATATTTACCCAGGAGCAGCATTGTGTTGAGACAAAAAATTAATGACTACTCTCGGCAGGCACAGGCACACACACACACACACACACAGGGAGAGAGACTGTGCTGAATGATTGACTGTACTGAGAACTACAATAAAGAGCTCTACTCAAACATTGGGCAACTAGACACAACAGCCTCACCAAAGACCTTCACTCTTTATTCATTCACACACATACACACACACACACACACACACACACACACACACACACCTGCATTAAAATTCTTCATTCTTTATTCATTCACACACACATATATACACACACACACATACACACCAGACCTTCACTAAAGTGCTTCATTCTTTATCACACACACACATATATACAAACACACAGAACTTCACTAAAGCTCTTCATTCTTCATTAACACACACAAACACACAAACACACACACAGCAGACCTCAACTAACTTCATTCTTGATTCACATCTTGCAGTCACCCTAACACACACACACACACACACACACACACACACACCTGAATGCTCATTCGGATGGGCACTGAAAAACATCTTCTGTTTCTCAACACACACTGAACAGTCTGTCAGACACAGTCGTGACTGTGTTACTTCCTGTACTAATGTGTGTAATTGTGTAGGTGTGTGTGTGTGTAATTGTGTAGGTGTGTGTAGTATTGTGTGTAATTGTGCAGGTGTGTGTGTGTAATAATGTGTGTAATTGTGTAGGTATGTGTGTGTGTAATTGTGTAGGTGTGTGTGTGTGTAATTGTGTAGG
>JAIFZK010000005.1:27515000-27525000 GCA_027481765.1 Tenualosa thibaudeaui
TCTCAACACAACCTGCAGAGGTGACAGAACCCATTTATGTAAGGACAGAGTTTTCCTCCACCCAAGACTTTTGATATTGCCCATACACTTTAGTCATGTGGGCACAAAGATTTGTCAAGAGTGAACTCGGAATCCAAAAAGCCTACATAAGTCTACCACATAGCCTAAAATTTAAGTTGGCCAAAATGCTAACGGTGTTATATGAATGTCTGTGAGTCAGTGGCCCACACGATCTCCATAAAGCAGTAAACGTAGCAATCTGATTAGGCGAACTCAAATGCCTCATCGGCTCTGTATCGCTAATCCTCCAGTTCAATCACCATTCTGTTCACTGGTCTAACAGGTTTGGAGTAACGCTAAACAAGCGGTCTTTAAACATGGTTAGTGTTCATTAAATCGAGGCAAAATGTGGACATTGACAAAGATCATTGCTAAGGTTAAGACATTCCCAAGATTAAAAAATTAACTATGGTAAGGTAGGCAGACTTTAAATGCCAATAGGCCTACAAGTTTTGTATATACATTTATGGCCGTGGAATAGGCTAAATCTTAAAACTGATAGCCTATACCACTCAGAGAATTTGTAATTAACCTGTCAAAGAAAGAATATTTTATGTGCGAGTAATGTTACACCCTACCTGTGCGTCCAATCTGTCTTTCATGGTATAAAAATCATTCCATACAGTCCTCGCAATGGGACCGATACATCGAAACGCCTACAGCGGCTGTCCCGACCAATAACGACTCAAACAATTTCAGTGTAAAGAAGACAAGGTGAAACAAACACTTTCTCTGGACGTTGACATATTGCCAATGATTATGCCCGTCTAAATTTGTATATTCCTGTCAAACACAGAATGGAAGTAAACTAACCTCAGGTTTCTCAACTTCCTCCGCCGACACGACGCCCAAGGAGGTCCCCAATCTGGGCGAGTTTACGTCACCGCAGGTGAGAAGCAAAAGTAGGAACAGGTCGCTTAGCGTAAAATGTCCAATAAGCAGAATGAAGTTTACATATTTCACGTAGGCTACCTTAACCTGTACTGACGCGGTCTCGCTTAAGATGCACAACCGAATCATCTAATACTACTTTAACAGAATAACTGGGGTAGCTTTGGCTACCTGCTGTGGTTTCAACCCGTTCGTGGCGAAGTAACGTTAGGCTAGCGACACTGAACAAACTACAAAAATACCAGTCTCTGGACATAACGTTAGTGCGCATTTGCCAGGTACTCACACGGACGTCTCAATCAATGTATTGGGCAACAGCGCGCTCTGCTGTTTATATTTCTGAGACCTAACCAGTCACCTTAAAATGCGTCGCCATACTCATTTACTTCCTGTGCTGTCGTGGGACGTGGAAATCCTCTTCAAATAGCCTCAGTTGCTATGGAGAAAGTTAACAGTGAGATGGGAATTCAGCATCTTATCATTTTGCTGCCAGGGTGTGGTGTTATTAGCCTTTCGACACAAAGACTTGGGTCATGGACTATGATCTGTGTAGACTCACTAAGATGATTAATTTTGCTGTTCTAATTGTTTAAAATATCTAAACTAATTTCCAAAATGACATTCTCACTACCGAAACGTAAATGTAAATTATTTAACATGTAAATAATCATAACTTGTTTGTAATTATATGTACATAATCTATAGCAATTGCTTGTCAATCTCTGTTAACTGTAATGAAAAACATTCAAAAATCAAATAATCAAATATGTTGCAGTAATGACAAATTCTGAAAATATATTGATATATTTTTTTAAACTAACTTATCAAGTTTATGTAGCTCTGTAGCCTACATGAGTGTTAGCAATCTTTATTTTAAAATGCCCTTCAAAAATGTTTTCAACCTTATAGTACACATAGAATCATGTTGTGGTAATTTTAAGGACTTTAAGAAATATGCTAAGAACCTCAGTAAATGTTCTGAAATGACTATTCTCAGTAACTTTATATTTGAACTTCAACTGCATTCCCATTGATGTAAATAGTGGAGGGAACTGAACCGTGTTTTCAACAACCATCTCCTTTGTATGGTTGACGTTGAGAGTGAGAGTTGTGATAGGAATTGAGATTGGAAGTACGTCCACAAGCAAAAAGCCCGTTGCCATTGACAGCGGTGATTATACAGAAATAAGTCGTAGCATTGTAAATAGCCGTATAATTACGCAACGTAAACGTCTGCGCATCACAAAAATAGGCGCCACTGCCCGTTTAAGGAGGTTATAGCTTTCGGTTTCATTTCCATTTCGGAATAAGCTCAAATCCACTAAAACAAAACTTAGCAAATTCAATGTACTTCGCCATGCTCCTCACTCTCGGTAAGTTTTCGTATAATTGATTAAATGCACCACAGCTTGGCATTTGCATTTCAGGCATTAAAACTCCTTAGTAATATTTTTTTTCTGCAGTGTGTTTAGTCGGTGCAGAGTTGACCCTGGCAGTGCTGACAGAAGAGCATTTCTACACAATACCCTGCAAGGCGCGTTCCGTCCAGGGTGTGCAGTATCGCAAAATAAGTTGGTATAAGGTATGGATGTGAAATGCAGTGACTGCATATAACTTCAGCATTGGGTAAGACAATTTGGTCTGACTTTCCACCAACAGTATAGCCTAGCCTGGTAGTGAAAATACATTCTCGTCGTTCTACACTTTCGTTTCGTACAGAGGGGTCTAGACATTCGGGAGTAAGATTCGATTGCCTGCTTGAGGTGTTTAAGTTTAAAAAAGATTGGATAAATCTCTGACCGATATCTTGCATTCACTGATAGCATTCTAGCTCTGCATTCACAACGCCTCCCTCTGTTCACTGATCGGACATGTTGAAATGCCTTCTGGGACAATAAGCTCGATGGGATCAAATCCAGACTAGCACTGCGGGGAGACGAGAATCAAGCGGAAGCAAGTCGAGAATGAATGTGATTCTATGGAGCGGTACCCACAAATTTCTTCGTATATATATTTTTTTGTCTTAAAATTGCAATACTGTTCACGAAGCAGGAGACAGAGAATCCACAAATCTCCGAAGAACAGAATTTTAGGTATTTTCGTTTGCTGGAAATCTCTAGCAGTATATATTGTCTTGTGACAAGCATACCACTTAAAAACACCAAATACAATGTCAAAACACTCCAAATGCTTTCTTTTTCATGAAATCATTTAGAGAATCCCTTCATTTCTTTTTTATTAAATCATTTATTAAATCTCTTCATTTGCAGAACTTGTAAGCGGCCATTGCATTTAAATCTCAATGCTCTCTGGGTAAAAAGTGGCGTCACCTGGGTGAAATGGCTGGTGTCTGTATACAGTAACGCTTGATTGCTGCATCTTGATTGGACCTTGATCAGATGCAACCAGGTGATGTCACTTTTTACAACAATGGCAGCTTATGAGTAATAGGATGAGTAATAAGATTTTAAGAAAACCAAACATTTGGAGTGTTTTTAAATCATGTTCATGTAGCTGACACTCGTGTACTTTGGACTCACCTGTGATCGCCCGCTGGGCGGCGCTGGTTGAACTGCAGCCAATTTCTATAATGAGGCTGAACAGAGAATGAAGGGGCTCTCCGTAAATGACGCTACGTGGAAGAAAGGACGTGTTGCTTATGGGCTATGGCCAGCAGATGGCCCTGTAGAGATGCACTCAATATTTCTCAACATTTCTTCTTCCTGTAGGTGATTGGATCTGACCGTCAAGGGCTTGTTATGAAGAACTTGCATGATAATCAGACAACACTTTACCAAGGAGCCAACCACTCATATACGATGGGAGAGGGGCACTCTCTGCTCCTGCCCACATCCGCACTGAGTGACTGCGGCACCTACCAGTGCACCCTTTGGCCCCCGCTGGGTCACTACATCCAGGAGGGCCAGTATAAGTACTACCCAGCAGGTCAGCAGAGTGGACTCTAAGTCCTCAGCCCTGATCCCTTAAAGACTTAACTGGGATTTAGTATTTGTTGTGGCCACTGGTAGAATAATATGGAGTCAGTAACACCAGCACAGCACTGGTTATGGTTATGGCTATAAAAATGCAAGTATCCCAGTTAAGTGTTTGTTCATGTAAACATTATTGGTTGTTATTGGTCTGATTTACGAGTCGTCTGTCTGATGTCCTCTGATGGTCAGGTTGTGTGAGGCCGACTAAGGCGTTACCCATAATTCCCTTCACCGCCGCTCACTCCAGCTGGAGGAATCTGGCGGCTTTGGGGATTCCAACCGCTCTCGTCATCTTCATCACCTTGGGAAGTGTCCTCAGTCTCTGCCACAGACCCAAGAAACATAAACTGCTTGACATTAAAGCCTCAATCCCACATCCCAGTTCTATTAGATTCTATTAGATTCTATTAGATTTTTTTCTGTACACTGTATACTGGAAACAAAAACATGATCACATACTGCTATCTAGTGTTATTATCAATTTAATTAGTTGTTAATTGCCATTGTCATTGGCCTTCTATTCTTAAACATTTGTTCTAAATGTAAACATTCTTAGCCAGTTCTTTGTTAATGTATAATTTGAAATGTACGTCACATTGGATAAAAGTCTCTGCAAAGTAAAAAAACATAAACATAAACATATTGTTTGTTAAAAACTTTTTGTAATATTTTAAACTTGGCAGCCAAAGGGCTAGAACTGACCCTGCATATAACCGTGATTGGTTGATGAGTGACAGGTGTGTGCTGGTAGGAGTGTGTGAAGAGGTTGCCATGGTGAGTGGAGATGAAACGGTAACACACTGTGGATTGACTAATAACTGAACTTTGGAGCTTGTGTTTTAAATGCATTTATAATTATAACTCAATAAAGTGCACATATACTTTGACGAGGGTAGCCTATTGGTTGTGGGCAAACTGCACGTGTTCCCTTGTGATAGATATCTTGAATAGGCTATGTGGCTCCACATGTGCAACTCAGAAGATTACAGAAGTATCTGACTATCTAGTGTTTTATGGATTAGTATTGGTAAGTTAGGAGTTTTATGAAGTAGTAACCTACTGGTAAGGAGTCCTCAGGACTTCTTCAATGCCACAGGTGCTACTTTTATCAATATTCAATACAATTATATTTATACAACGCATTTACAATAGAATTGTCTCATGTCACTTTACAGGCCGGGAGCCTGTTGTGAGCCTTTTAACCTACAAATTGTTTATAAATATGGGCCCCAGTGTGAAGTTTGGCAACCACGTCCAAGTCTTAACTACTGTAACACAACTGCAACACATTAGTGCAACACCAGAGGGCGCCTAACTACAGGTGAAATCGTGGACAGTAAAAGAAGTGAAACAGTCCTTCTAAGCGGCTGTGAGGTGAGCAAGGAAGACATGAAATAAAACGAGGTGATCAAAACAGAACAAGCAACTGGCAAAGATACTGGCCTGGGTTTTTCCAGTATGTTTACTGAGGGATTGTTGTGGTTGCATCATTTTTAATAGGCCTGTAGAAATAAGAAGTAAGTCTTATTAGGTGAAAATGCTGTAAAAGAATTGTAAGGACTCATTAAATTGTCCGAGTTTGGATACCACCATGACTAAGGACACCATCAATCAGTGTCGGAATGCCGAATGTGTCCCGCGTGTCCTTCTATGTCGCCCTGTGGTTGTGGGTGTGTCCGTTACCTCTGGACGTGGGTGGCCTGCAGTCGACATTTTCACAGTATTTCCTGGATTATTTGCACTGCTCGATTCATCTGATTTAAATAATCCTGACGGTTGATGAATTATCTCAATAGTACAAATTAGTTGCAGTACACACACAACATTGCCATCTGCAGTTATTATCACATGGGGGAACAATTGGCTCAAGAAATGTTTTAGAAATATGACCTGTTTGGTCGGCCTACCGAACTAACGTTATTTGGCACAAGCAATGTTTCCAACAACTTTAACTAAGCAGCCTTCAACCAAGAAAAATACTATGTATATTTGACGTTAAGAAGATTATTCAACCAAATGTAGGTTTCCTACTAAATTAAGGTATAGTGTTAAATATATTTGCTCAACTTTAACTGGGCAACAAGGGGAATGTAAAATCTAGACTTGCAGTAGAGCCTGTTTCGTTCTCTACGCTTATCCTGTGCGCTGATTGGTTCATTTGCTGATTTTTCGGCTATGCTCGTTATGCGATTGGTCAATACCACGACCTCAGGGCGGGGTCACAGCCAATGAGGCATAGTGGTGATGCGGGAGGTGGAGCGTACAGCGTGTTTCCGGTAAGAACGGGCCAAGACAACAGTAACATTAAAACCGTAGACTGGAAAATTCAAGAATTTCTTACGGTCTTTTTTTCTACCGTTTTTTAAAGCTGACTGCTCGGTAGATCGACAGACAGAAACCAACAGCGTCGGGCTTTGGGCTTATTTCAGACGGCAATGGAAGCCGAGTTTCGAGAAATCGATGAATCCGGGAATTGGAACGCCATTTACCAGGTAGGTGCTGCTGGCAGAAGTACGCTAAGGTGGTGCAGACAGGAAGGTAACTTAGCTAACAACTTTAACAGAGGCCGGGTACAGACGCTAACAAATGCTGCACAGCTAGTAGACATGTCCAGGATCTGTTGCAGAGGCAATATCGATTTATTGATGTCCATCAAAATAATCAAGCGAATTAGTTAGTGCCTTGGTAGCTCATAACTCGATGTACCGTAGTCATCAAGAGATGCTATACATTGGAAGTCGTTAGCATTGCTATCTTCTTAGACGGAACAAAGTGAACGAGCTGTATGTCACACGGAGGTCGTAATCTAGATAACGTTACAGATAACACGTTAAAACCACGTTAGGTGTGAAGAGTTGTGCTCGTCTGTACCGATAAGTGGAAACGAGCGAGCAAACTTTGCTGTGTTTCTACTTAACGCGAGAGGAAGACCTTTCCCATCTGTCAAATCCCTGGAAATCACCTGCTTGTTAGCTAACGTAAGTTAAACCGATTGATTTGCAGTCACCAGATCAGAGGAACGGCAAGGTGGCAATCTAACGTTAACACTCACGAAGTCCGAATGCGCAGGAACAGTGTTATATAGCTACGGTATAGTATGTACACGCGGGCCGTCCATCCAAGCAGGAGATCAGCTGGACCGAACTCGAGCTATCAGACAAAAAAGTGAAATTCCGTATAGTTTGGTTAGACCTTATCTGTTATCTGTTAGTTTCTCGTCAGTTCCAGTGGTCCTTCTTTCCCTTTCTGCTGTACCTCTGCTGGGCGTTATGAACATGTCTAGAAACATGTCTAGGTGTCAGGCTAGTCTTTCTGTCGCAGAGATGCAGTCAGTGTTGGCAGATGGATGCACAGGCTGTGGCTTCTGTCTGGGGATGAGGGGCCCCTTAAAACAGCTTGGCCCTTCATGGATTTGTTTGGACTCTGAAAGTAAACAGCTGGGGGTTGCCAGTGACACCCTGTACCTCTGAAAGTGTGTGTGTGTATGTGTGTGTGTGTGTGTGTGCACGCGCTCTTCTGTATTTTGTAGGAAATCCGGCAGCAGTCAAGTGAGCTGCCCTGTCGGGTGGCAAAACTCCAGGAGAACAAGAGCCGGAACCGCTACAGAGATGTCAGCCCATGTGAGAGAGACCGACACACACACTCATACACTCATTGCTATGCTACATTGCTACACAATAAAGGTGTCAGTCGATGAGGGTAACACACACACACACACACACACATCGCTACAGACAGGGTAACACATACACACACACACACACACCCACACACTCTAGCCCATGTGAGTAACACTGATAGCATGTTATAGTCAGTAGCAGCCTCATACACGCACAGACATCAGATGTAAACATCGCTACTGTGTGTGTGTGTGTGTGTGTGTGTGTGTGTGTGTGTGTGTGTGTGTGTGTGAGTGTGTCTCGTCACAGAGGCTCATGGGCATTTAATTCTATTTTCTGACCTGTTGTTTTTGGATGTCACTGTAGAGAACACGCAAACCGAAACACTGATGCACACCCCATCACAATACACACACACACACACACACACACACCTAACCACAGATACACACTCTGACATTTAAGACTTAATTTCTGTCTGTTCACCTTTACCCTTTGTCTCTTGTCTCTTGCCGTGTCTGTGTGTGTCTGTAACTTGCGTTGGGGTGTGTGTGTGTCTGTGTCTGTGTCTCAGTCGACCACAGCAGGATCCATCTGCAGCAGGGTTCCAATGACTACATTAACGCCAGCCTCATAGCCGTGGAGGAGGCACAGAGAAGCTACATCCTAACTCAGGTGTGTGTGTGTGGGGTTACATCCTAACTCAGGTGTGTGTGTGTGGGGTTACATCCTAACTCAGGTGTGTGTGTGTATGTGTGGGGTTACATCCTAACTCAGGTGTGTGTGTGTGTATGTGTGGGGTTACATCCTAACTCAGGTGTGTGTGTGTGTGGGGTTACGTCTTATCTCAGGGGTGTGTGTATGTGTGTGTGTATGTGTGGGGTTACATCTTAACTCAGGTGTGTTTGTGTGTATGTGTGGGGTTACATCTTAACTCAGGTGTGTGTGTGCGTGGGGTTACGTCTTATCTCAGGGGTGTGTGTATGTGTGGGGTTACATCTTAATTCAGGTGTGTGTGTATGTGCGGGGTTACATCCTAACTCAGGTGTGTGTATGTGTGTGTGTGTGGGGGGTTACATCCTAACTCAGGTGTGTGTGTGTATGTGTGTGTGTGTGGGGTTACATCCTAACTCAGGTATGTGTATGTGTGTGTGTGTGTGTGGGGTTACATCCTAACTCAGGTGTGTGTGTGTGTGTGGGGCTACAGCCTTACTCAGGTGTGTGTGGGGGGTTATATCCTAACTCAGGTGTGTGTGTGTGTGTGTATGTGTGGGGTTACATCCTAACTCAGGTGTGTGTGTGTGTGTGAGGGGCGTTAAAACCTAACTGAGGTGTGTGTGTGTGTGGGGTTACATCCTAACTCAGGTGTGTGTGTGTGTGTGTGTGGGGGTTACATCCTAACTCAGGTGTGTGTATGTGTGGGGTTACATCCTAACTCAGGTGTGTGTGTGTGTGGGGTTACATCCTAACTCAGGTGTGTGTATGTATGTGTGGGGTTACATCCTAACTCAGGTGTGTGTGTGGGGGGTTACATCCTAACTCAGGTGTGTGTGTGGGGTTGCATCCTAACTCAGATGTGTGTGGGGTTACATCCTAACTCGTGTCTGTGTGTGTGGGGTTACATCCTAACTCGTGTGTGTGTGTGTGTGTGTGTGTGTGTGTGTGTGTGTGTGTGTGTGTGTGTGTGTGTGTGTGTGTGTGTGTGTGTGTGTGGGGTAACATCCTAACTCAGGTGTGTGTATATGTGTGGGGTTACATCCTAACTCAGGCGTGTGTGTGTGTATGTGTGGGGTTACATCCTAACTCAGGTGTGTGTGTGTGTATGTGTGGGGTTACATCCTAACTCAGGTGTGTGTGTGTGTACATGTGTGTGGGGGGTTACATCCTAACTCAGGTGTGTGTGTGTGGGGGGGGGGGTTACATCCTAACTCAGGTGTGTGTGTGTATGTGTGGGGTTACATCCTAACTCAGGTGTGTGTGTGTGTGTGTGTGTGTGGGGTTACATCCTAACTCAGGTGTGTGTATATATGTGTGTGGGGTTACATCCTAACTCAGGTGTGTGTGTGTATGTGTGGGGTTACATCCTAACTCAGGTGTGTGTATATGTGTGTGGGGTTACATCCTAACTCAGGTGTGTGTGTGTGTGTATGTGTGGGGTTACATCCTAACTCAGGCGTGTGTGTGTATGTGTGGGGTTACATCCTAACTCAGGTGTGTGTGTGTGTGTATGTGTGGGGTTACATCCTAACTCAGGTGTGTGTGTGTATGTGTGGGGTTACATCCTAACTCAGGTGTGTGTGTGTGTGTGTGTGTGGGGTTACATCCTAACTCAGGTGTGTGTGTGTGTGTATGTGTGGGGTTACATCCTAACTCAGGTGTGTGTGGGGGGGGTTACATCCTAACTCAGGTGTGTGTGTTTGTGTTTGTGTGGGGTTA
>JAIFZK010000005.1:27530000-27545000 GCA_027481765.1 Tenualosa thibaudeaui
AAAGGTTGGAGGGGCTGAGGCATGCTGTGCAGGTGCACTATCCCATAAAGCTTTCTGCCTCAGAGCTCAGTTTCACTTCTACTTTTCAGTCAGCTGTGAGCACAACTGCCACGCGCATGAGTGTGTGTGTGTGTGTGTGTGTGTGTGTGTGTGTGTGTGTGTGTGTGTGTGTGTGTGTGTGAGTGTGAGTGAGAGTGAGCGTGAGCGAGTGAGTGTGACTGTGTGAGTCGGGGGGTAGTGGCTCTCTGCATGTGTAAAAGGTGTGTGTGTGTGTGTGTGTGTGTGTGTGTGTGTGTGTGTGTGTGTGTGTGTGTGTGTGTGTGTGGGAGAGAGAGAGGTGTTATGCTCTGTACATGTTTGTGTGTGAGAGAGAGATATGGTGGCTCTGTGCATGCTGGGTTTTCACAGGGTCTTAAGTAAAAAGGAAAATGTGTTCAGTGAAATATTGTTCAATATTGTGCTGTAGGTTAACAATGCATTTAATTGGGCTCTTAAATTAGTCTGAGTTGCAAGTTATTGCCTTAAGTGTGGAGTGTGCCTTGTATTTGAGGAGAAGTGGGTGTGTTGTTTCATGTGAAACTGGGAGTTGTAGTTAAAAGTGTGATTAAAAAGTGTGTTCTATGAGCGTAGTATCCATACATTTCACTTATAATCCCACAAACCTGTGCAGTTTTTTGCCTGAAAGGGTGTGATGTTGGTCTTAAATTTCAATCACAAGGGTCATAAGGTCATTGTTGAAACCTGCTTAAACCCTGGCATGTGTGAGACCTGCAGCGTGTGTGTGTGTGAGAGAGAGATGTAGTGGTTATATGCATGTGTAAGAGATTTAGAGGGGGTGTGTGTGTGTGAGAGAATTTGGAGTCAAATCTAAAATGAAACCATGTTTAAGAACTAGTGGTGGGACTCGATTAAAAATAATAATCTAATTAATTAGAGGCTTTGTAGTTAATTAAGTTGAATTAATCACATATCAATCTGTAACACAAGTAGCATCATTTTTAAATTGAAATGAATGACTGAATTGTGGTGACCTTTAGTTCAACTCCCCAGGCTTGTGCTTCTGTCAGTTTTCAGTATAGTGCCTGGTGGTCGTCTTCTGTGCGGTTAGGGTGAAAGACTTAAGGTGCCATTCCCCGTCATTGAGGTCAGTAATGTGTGCGGTCACACCAACGTAAGCTGTATTGCTTACCGAGGTCCAATCATCCCCAGTCACAACATTCAGCTTTCTCTGATAAATCAACTTTCGCTTGTTTTGCAGTGTTATAAAGCTGATAAATTTAGTTTGAAATGTAAACTTTCCGCCCACTGAACCCAGAAACTTGTCTTCAGCGGTTTCCATGGTTGTTCTTGTGTTATGTTCTGTGCATCAGTATTATGGGTATACCAGCAACTCGTGCAATGAGAAACGTTCCACGCTGTTTGAAGTGCAAAAATAAATTGCGGTTAAATTATTTTTTTTGTTGTTGTTATATTTTCTCTGATTAATTAATTGTAATTAACACAATAAAGTCCTAGCCTTAGTAAGAACACATCTGATCAGAAAATAGCAGTCAGTGGAAATGCAGAGAAGGTTATTTATTAGTTTATTTAACAGGGGTCATGTACAGGACACACACACACACACACACACACACACCCTATACCATAGTACCCACACACAGGGGCAATGTACAGAACACATCCTATACCAGAGCGCGCACACACACACACACAGAGGGGCCATGTACAAAATACATCCTATACCAGAGTGTACAGACAGACACACACACAGACAGAACACATCCCATGCCAGAGTGGAGAGTGGGCTATACAGCTAATTATCATCTGTGCCCTTGGGTTGTGGATGTGAGAGAAAGGTAGAGTGTGTGTGTGTGTGTTTTTTATAAGTGTGAGAGATGTGGAGGTTGAGTGTGTGTGTTTTGAGACGGTGTGTATGTGAGGGATGTAGAGTGTGTGTGGGTGCCCACAGATGTGTATATATACTAGTGCTGTCAATGTTGACGTGTTAATGCATGTGATTTAATATGCATTAACATGCATGGGAGTTTTTTTCCCCCCAAATTAATCACGACGCGGACGTCACACTACGTCACACAGCATCTTCCTCATTTACACACAACACAAAGGCTGTGATTGGTCAAGTGCGTCCACTTGCTTGGTTTTGTTTGCTGGTGTATTTCTTTACAGTCCACTGTATAGACTTTGTAAATAATTTAAGACATAATTTTAAATTCATTGGCAGGATTTCTCGATTGTACTGTGCCTATCTTTCAATAATGCTTTAAATTCATTGCGTTGTCAACACACAGGACTTAGGAAGTCATGAGAAGTTTGCTTGTTAACAGAACATAAAGTGACTGCCCAGAAACCTTGTAAATAGTTCTGATATATTTTTTGCAACAACAGCGAGGTTGTTGAAATAGGCAGTAATTTTAACAAAATGAAAACAACGAAGGAATTTGCTAGACTCAACCACGTGGTTGAAAGGTAGATAGTTCGGGAGAGTGCAGAACCAAGGGGGAGTGGGCAGAACCAAGATGGAGAGTGCAGAACTTGCACACCTGGGATGTCAGTACGAGGGGTGGGGGTGATGTGGTTGAGCACCCCTGTCATAGACAACCTGTGGCAACTACGAAGAAGCCCGTGCTAACCAGGTAGCCTGACACGTCAGCTGCCGTCACGTCATTGTGGTGGAGCCAAAAGACCTTGAGCAGAAGCACTAGGTGGCAGTAGACTGGCTAACTACCAGGGCATGGCTGACATTCTTTCTTCACAAAGAATTCTGGAACTTTAAATGTGTAATTAACTGTCATTAATCATGATTAATTTACATTTTCTGTTGTGATTTATTTAGAGAAATATTTTTAATCAATTGACAACACTAGTATATACCAAGAGACCAGATGCAGGGGTGTGTGTTTGTGTGTGTGTGTGTGTCTGTTTGCCTGTCTGTCAAGGTTCCCACACGTCCTGTAAAACCTGGAACTTTAGAGGTGGCTTTTTCATTCATGGAAAACACCTGGGAATTCATTGCAATTTTAGAGGGTTCTGGAAAAATTCTGTTGCCCTGGAAAATCGAGCAGAAACACCACTGACCCACCGCCGGTCAGACTGTTGGACCACCAGCGGTTTGCTGTTTGGGTCGGGTCAACAGGGAGTTCTGTTGCGTTGCTTCAGTAAGATTTCTCATGGATCCGTGTCTCAAACTGTCTCATGTTGAGTCTTTCAAATTGTGGAAAAAGACCTGGAAATGTCCTGGAAAAGGCTTTGAGTTTGATGATGGTCTTTGCATTCATATGGATGGTGTGTCTGACTGTCTCTGTGTATATATGAATGCATACATATGTGAGTGCTTGTATTTATATATGTGTGTGTGTGTGTGTGTGTGTTTCAGATTAAGTGTGCACAATATTGGCCTGCTCGTGAGGAGAGAGAGGCAGTGTTTGAGGACACACACTTCAAGCTCACACTGGTCTCAGAAGACGTCAAGTCTTATTACACTGTACGGCAGTTAGAGCTGGAGAACCTAGAGGTGAGGCACATACACATACACACACGTACACACACGCATACACACACATACACACACGCATACACACACGTACACACACGCATACACACACGTACACACACACACATACATACACGCACACATACATACACACACGCACACACACATACATACACACACACATACACACACACACACACACACACATACATACATACAGTATGGCACCTGGAGAACTTAGTCAAAGTTGGCTTTATGTTCAAAATCATATGCACAGTGCACAGGAGTTGGAATTGCAGTGTTGGGACATGCAGACACACACAGACACACAATTTCAGTCCACTTACAGATTGAGTAACATGCATGAAGTACTATATGTCTGTGTCTGTTGCATTCAACTCTTTCATCAGCAGTGGAATTATAGTTTGTTGGGAATAGTCAACGTGTTGTGGTCATGTTGGCTGTTACGGATCTTAAATAAAACCTGACAGAAATTGGACCACACCAGGGGTCCACCTCAGAGGGGATTTATGGACAGAAATCTCAGTCAAAGCCCTCCACAGCCCAGGAAGCCGAAAAGATACCAGGTGATGACCACCAGAGAGTGTCTGAAGCCTGAGAAAGATACCAGGTGATGACCACCAGAGAGTGTCTGAAGCCTGAGAAAGATACCAGGTGATGACCACAAGAGAGTGTCTGGGAAAGCTGGCCTAAAGGGCAGCCAGACAGGTGCACAAGATCCAGTGAAGCGGCATGCAGACACAGCAAATGACCAGCAGGGGGAGTCATAACTAATCAGTATTCAAAGCACTCCATGTCCGTTTTTAGACTCAGGAGACTGGATGAGTGTGTGTTGCGTTCATGTTGTCTATGTGGTCTCCATGTCCATGTTTAGACTCAGGAGACGCGGGAGATTCTGCATTTCCACTACACCACCTGGCCAGACTTTGGTGTCCCCGAGTCGCCCGCCTCCTTCCTCAACTTCCTGTTTAAGGTGCGCGAGTCTGGCTGCCTCGGGTCGGGCCAGGGCCCTGTGGTCGTCCACTGTAGTGCTGGCATCGGACGCTCCGGAACATTCTGCCTCGTGGACACCTGCCTCTTACTGGTAGGACACACACTCCCACACACACTTACCTGCCTCTTACTGGTAGGACACACCCACTCCCACACACACTTACCTGCCTCTTACTGGTAGGACACACACACACACACACACAGGAACACATCCATGCGTAATTATAATCATGCTTTGTTGTGACAATCAAATGCAAGACAGTAAAAATGGATTCATATGTTACCACAGCAATAGCGAATTATCCCTTAAGAAGCAACCAACTTACGGGCTGTCCGATTTGGATCAAGGCCAGTATAGCTCGAGTGAACATGTCCTCTAGCCCAGGCTTCTCACTGGACATGTCTTCTAGCCTAGGCTTCTCATTGGACATGTCTTCTAGCCTAGGCTTCTCTTTGGACATGTCTGCTGGGGATGTCTGCTGTAGGCTAGTCTTATCGTTGATGTTCTGTGCAGTGCTGGCCTATTTCATAAGTTATGCTCTTTGCCTATAAGCAGGAAAGAATGCTGCTTTAACAGATTTATCCCTGTGGATGTCATCTTGTACTCAGGAGGGTTTCGTGTAAACTGGTGTGAAAGTGCAGCCACCTCGCTAAACATCGCATATAGCTTAAAACATCGCATATAGCTTAAAACATCGCATATATCTTAAAACATCGCATATAGCTTAAAAAAACCAAATTTCAATCCTGTCTAACCTCATTACTCCACGTGCTCTTTACATAGAAAATAGGATTTTCCTGAAAAGTGGGAAAAATAGGACCGCAGTTTCTGGAATATTAGATGCACAATGAATACAGTTTTTGTGCAAATGTAAAAAATAAAATTTTATATAAACTGCAGTCGTGTATTAACCATATTTTAAAAATCTTAAGTTCGTCAAAGAAAACATTGTTCAATACAAGTGGTTATTAGCGCAATTCCTGCTGAGCTCCTTACTAATAAGTTTACGGTAGTCGCCCAGCTGCAGTGTCGCCACTCGGAGCTCAGCTCTATTTCTCCATCACATCTTCACTACAGAATGGTAGGGCACCTGAAGTCAGGTAAATCCCACGCAAACTGAGAATATAATTTACAGAAAAAAACGCTGCCCCTTTTCAGATGAAACTAAATGCCACCCGGCCGAAGAGGATTCAAATACGTTCAAATACAAATGAAGGTTCAAATACAGAATAATACACTTGTGTTGGGATGTTTCAGAACTGAGTCCAGTATGAAATGCTTGTGCATGGAGTTGTAAAGATATTAATTGAAAGTAAGAAGATCAGAATTTCTTGGAACATTCACGGACAATCAGTGAGCCAGACACAGACAAGTGGGTTGACTTCATAAACTTCTGTGAGCTGTAACTAGTCTGAGACATAACTTATAGATAGCTTCTACGCACTAGGTTAAACGTGTTGCGATGCCCGAGTCATCAATTAAAATACCATCGGATGGGCATGTAGCATGTTTACCAATTGACATAAGCAAATTTGCTTGCATAAATTCCTCGTCATCGTGAACGTCATCTGCGTTAGCGTCTTGACTGTACTTACACTAGCTACCGTTAGCATTAAGCATGACTATGGAGCTGCCTGGATTCTCATCTAGATTTATCGCTTTCATTTATTCTAATGGGCTCTGTGCACAGCAGGCGTAAAGACCCAGAGGGATTGGTCAGGATGGCCACTCTTTTCTGGTGACTCTTTTCTGGTAGCTTTTATGTTGGTAAACAATTCTGTAAATAGGCTATAGCTACGATCTAACTACGAAATGCATCCTGAACCATTACTTAGGCTTACTGTGGATAGTAAACTAGTCTAAGTCTTTGTATCCTTGGATCTTGAATGAAAGTCCTTCTGGGACTTTCCGTGTGCCGTGCACAGAGCCCTTTGCTCATGAGATGGTGTGGTCATAGAGATGAGTAAGGCTAAATCAACATGCTTGTATTTTATTAGCATGTCTATCAGCGTTGTAATTCAAAATGTATGAACTTGCTTGCTTTCACCCATTAAACAGAGCCCATCCACTACCGCCCCCCTGTGGCCAGAGAAGAGATTTATTAACGTTAGGGTTTCCCAAAGAAGGAATTAAACCTTATTGATCAGTGAGGGTAATGAAAAATTTGCCTTGGACATGCCGCCCCTGAGTGTTAATCTCAGAAATGCTTTTATTTAGCAAAATTCATACATTGATTGCGATTTGTAATGATTTGTAATGATTTGTAATGGGAAAAATACTATTACTATATTTGTAATGGGAAAAATACTATTACTATATTTTCTACTATACAGTATTTCTCCTGAATTCCTCCATTTAGTCTCTTTCAGGACCACTGTGTAGCTCACAGGACCTCAGTGCAGGGCCCTGTGAACCGGGGTAGTGTGTGTGTGTGTGTGAACCGGGGTAGTGTGTGTGTGTGTGTGTGTGAACCGGGGTAGTGTGTGTGTGTGTGTGTGTGTGTGTGTGTGAACTGGGGTAGTGTGTGTGTGTGTGAACTGGGGTTGTGTGTGTGTGTGTGAACTGGGGTAGCGGTTTGGTTTGGTGGTCTTTTTAGAAAGGCCCATGAAAAGAGCATTGTATCATTGTAATCAGCCCTTCTGGAAATAAAGGCATGGATAAGAGACACACACACACACACACACAGTATAAGTGTGTTCATGTAGTTCCTGTACACTCACACAGATAAAGGCACAGGTGTTCAAACACCCAGACGTCTTTAACTGGAGAAACAAAATTACAGGTATTTGCACATTCAGATATGGTGTGCTTGTGTACACACACACACACACACACACACACACACACTGAGACCAAGACCAATATTCTGTGCTAGATTGTTTTTATACATTGATCTGCGTAAATATGTAGTAAAAAGTGTGTGTGTGTGTGTGTGTGCACGCACAGATGTCTCTGCGCAAGGACCCGTCCTCTGTGTGTATCCGTGACGTCCTGCTGGACATGCGTCGCTGCCGAATGGGTCTGATTCAGACGGCCGACCAACTGCGTTTCTCTTATCTGGCCGTCATCGAGGGGGCCAAAAGCATCATGGGAGACACTTCTATACAGGTGTGTGTGTGTGTCAGCGTATCTGTGTGTGTGTGTGTCAGCGTATCTCTGTGTGTGTATGAAGGCAGTGCATTTTTGTGTCTGAACAGCCATACGTGTGAATTTTTTTTTATCTCAAGTCAATATTTAGGCTTAGCTGTGTGTGTGTGTGTGTGTGTGTGTGTGTGTGTGTGTGTGTGTGTGTGTGTGTGTGTGTGTGTGTGTGTGTGTGTGTGTGTGTGTGTGTGTGTGTGTGTGTGTGTAGGTGTGTGTGTGTGTGTGTGTGTGTGTGTGTGTGTGTGTGTGTAGGAATCCTGGAAAGAGCTGTCCAATGAGGAAGATGTTCCTCCTGACTTCAGCCCACCCCCCCCTCGACCATGGGGTCAAAAGGACGACCAGAATGGCTCACGTGAACACATTCACATCAACAGGTACATACTGATGCGCGCGCGCACACACACACACACACACACACACACACACACACACACACACACACACACACTTCTCACAGCTCTTAAATAGTTTTCCTCACTGTCAAACATTAAAACAGAGTAAACTCTTTTAGGACAGTTATTTTTGTGTTGCTTTCATCAGTCAAAAATGGTGTGTGTGTGTGTGTGTGTGTGTGTGTGTGTGTGTGTGTGTGTCCTCAGTGAATTGCGGAGAAGGCCAGTTGGTGACGTGCCCCCTGTCCCCCCTCCTCGCCCTCCTCTGGATGAACAGGACTGTGTTGCCCCCCCCCCAAAGCCCCCTCACGTCCCCGAGCCTGAGGCACTTCCCACACACCCGACGACGCATGCGCCCCTGCTGGCCAACATGTGCGTGTGCACGGCGCTGGCCCTGGGAGCCTACGTCTGTTACCGCACCTGGTTCCACTGATACCTCTCTCACGCACTGGGGCGCTCTCTCTCTCTCTCTCTCTCTCTCTCTCTCTCTCTCTCTCTCTCTCTCTCTCTCTCTCTCTCTCTCTGTCTCTCTCTCTCTCTCTCTGATTGTCTATGCCTCTGTTTTCCTCTCTTATCTGCCCATCTTTCTTTCTGATTGTCTCTCTCTCTCTCACTCTTCCTCTACACGTCTCTCTCTCTCTCTCTCTCTCTCTCTCTCTCTCTCTCCTCCATGTGGACAGCTCTTTTACGGCTAGACCACTGATGGGGACGTGTGTGTGTGTACGTGTGTGTTTTGTCTTCTAAATACTTTTTCATGTTCCTCGTCCAACAACAGTGTGTCCCTCCCCTTCTGTCTCACACACACACACACACACACACACACACACACACACATACAGTCTGTTTAATTGCTCAGGGCCTCTTTGTTCAGGTGTCACACTCAATACAACAGCCAGAGCAGCGCAGTACAAGTTGCTCTTTTTAAAGTGCTGCATCAAGTGTGTGTGAGTGTGTGTGTGTGTGTGAGTGTGTGTGTGTACACACCCAATGGAGAGAGAGGTACACTGAAAGAGTTATATATAAGAGAAATGTCTTTGAGTAAACAAAAGAGAGAGAGAGACAGAGTGTGTGTGTTTGAACAAGAAAGAGAGAGTCAGGAGGTGTTCTTTGAGAGAGAGTCGGAGTGTGTGTCATCATGACTTTTTCTATGACTTGAATGGCAAGTTGCTGGAGCATGTTGTTGAGCGCACCTTCTGGTGTGTGTGTGTGTGTGTGTGTGTGTGTGTGTGTGTGTGTGTGAGAGAGAATGGTGTGTTGCTGGAGCATGTTGAGCTCACTTTCTGATGGGAGTGTGTGTATATGTATGTAGTCACCCTCTGGACTGTGTGTGTGTGTGTGTGTGTGTGTGTGTGTGTGTGTGTGTGTGTGTGAGAGAGAATATTCTCTGGTCATTGGCAGTAGTCTTAGGTGTGTGTAACCTTGCCGAATCACCCGCACACAGCCCCTCCCTTTTCCTCTGAGGGATTAGGGGTTAGGGGTTAGGGGTTAGGGTTAGTTACTGATTGCCCCACAGGCTGAATGTTAACAGACTTATAAGATACAGGCGTGTGTGTGTGCCTGTGTGTGTGTGTGTGTATGTGTGTCTGCCCATCTGCATGCACATACATTTAGTTTTTTGGGGCCGTGCTCTGGTGTTTCAACCATGAGTGAAAGTCTGTGCACCTGCATAGAGTTGGTCTCAGAGTGTGTGTGTGTATGTGTGTGTATCTGTGGGAGGATGTGTATGTATAGGCTTCAGTGTGGGGGGGTGTGTCTAATATCCACTTTCCTTAGCTAGTGGAATTTGATCTAAGGACATCAGTTGAGAAACTTGACTTCAGTTCAGTTGAAGTGTGTGTGTGATAAAGAGGGAAAGAGAGATTGAGCAGTGCATGGGATGAGGTGAGTGTGTGTGTGAGAGAGTGAGAGAGAGATTGAGAAGTGCATGGGATGAGATTGTGTGTGTGTGTGAGAGAGTGAGAGAGCTAGTGAGTGAGGTTTGTGTGTGTGTGCGACAGAGCAAAAGAGAGATTGAGAAGTGCATGGGATGAGGTGTGTGTGTGTGTGTGTGTGAGAGAGAGAGAGCGCTAGTGAGTTTGAGGTGTGTGTGTGTGTAAATGTGTGAGAGAGAGAGAGCGCTAGTGAGTTTGAGGTGTGTGTGTGTGTGTGTAAGGTATATGTTGGACGGGCTTCTCCTACTTGTATTTGCACATCTGATCATGTTTAATTTGACAGAGTAGGAGAGAGAGGGAGAACTAGAGGTAGTGTGTGTGTGTGTGTGTGTGTGTGAGAGAGAGAGACTGAGTGACCTGCAGGCAGGTTGTCCTGTCCAGCCAGGGATTTCCCCCCCTCGAGTCCACACACACACTCACACACTCACACACACACACACACTCACACACTCACACACTCACTCTCTGTTTTTTGTGTCCAGCCTCGAAAAAATGTGTGTGTGTGTGAGGGTAAGCCTCAGGGCAAAAAGGTCTGCAGGAAGGGGGCCTCATTAACGCACAAATCTACCAGCTCAGCCAATGAGGATGCAGCAAACCTTGCCCCTCCCTCTTGGTTCAGCCAATGAGGATGCAGCAAGCCTTGCCCCTCCCTCTTGGTTCAGCCAATGAGGATGCATACAGGCCTCTGGTCCTGTCCCCCTACCCCTCCTGTCTGTGTTAGCAATACGAATGTGTTTGAGGGGACGAGAGGCGAAGAGTATGGCAAGCAAGGAGGGTCAAATCAACCAAAAAGCAAAACAGCAGAGCTGAGGTCCAAAAGCCCTTAAGTGTTGCGCTTGATGAGGAGGGTTCTGGAGTGCAGTCACTCTCGCACAGGTCCGGCACATTGGTGGTGTTCTGATCTTTAGGCTTAGTGTGTAGTATGTTCTCGTGGTGGTGATTATTATTCAATGTCCGCCGAGTTGTAGTGTCATCTACTCAACGTGTGTGTGTGTGTGTGTGTGTGTGTGTGTGAGAGAGAGAGTGTGACTATTACAAGCCAGATGCTTGTCCACATTCAGTCAGGTGTGTTTGTGTGTGTGGCTAAGCTGCAGGACTGTCTACTTGCCCTTTACAAGCAAAGGAAGACACTCTTGAGCTCCTCGCTAGGTGGGGTGGTTGTATGTGTGTGTGTGTGTGTGTGTGTGTATAGATCTTGCCCCATGCTCTCAGCCGTTAGCTGGTGCTCTATTTGAATGTCAAATCTACCTACACACTTGAGCCCCAATTTTAGGCAGCACCCAACATGGCCGCCAGCCTGGCCACTGACCTACAGCCTCGCCCAACATGGCCACCAGCCTGGCCACTGACCTACAGCCTCGCCCAACATGGCAGCCAGCCTGGCTACTGACCTACAGCCACACCCAATATGGTTTCCAGCCTGGCTACTGACAAAATGCCGCACTTAACATGGCCGCCAGCCTGGCCACTGCCAGGATGCCTCGTTCAACATGGCTGCTGACACAGAGAGTGTCCATCAGGCTTGGAGATGCTGGGAGTAGGCTAGCAGTCGCCCCCATTCTGCTACTAGAGCAGGCAGCGGCAAACTCCTTCCTGTGTCCACTTGGACGTGTGTAGAATGTAATAGTCCCCACCCCAGAACCTTGGGCTCAGTCTACTCCAGTCAGGTGTACGCATTTGTGTGTGTGTGTGTGTGTGTGTGTGTGTGTGTGTGTGTGTGTGTGTGTGTGTGTGTGTGTGTGTGTGTGTGTGTGTGTGTGTGTGTGTGTGTGTGTGTGTGCGCACGCCAGCCAGGGCCAGGTCACCAGTATGTTTTTAAGACGGGCAAATGGGTGGACAGCCCCAGAGAGGGGCCTTTCTGTTAGCTGCCCAGAGATTCGTGTGTGTGTGTGTGTGTGTGTGTGTGTAGATGTGCTCACCATCCCTTTGTATCTTTTGATTTTTTATTCCTTATTATCCATCCTCATATTCCTTTCTTTTGTAAACAAACCAACCAACAACCAACCAACAGCTCCTGCTTTGCTCTAGTTGGATGTGACTGATTGTGCTGTGGAGATTTTTATTCCAAAGGCCAGGGAAATAAAAGCATATGTCTCTGACTGTGCCTGTGTCTTCTATTTCTCTCTCTCTCACACACACACACACACACACACATCTGATGTCCACAGTCTGTCCTCTTTTTCTCACTCCATTAATTGCACACACAGACCAGGAAATAGTGTGGTGTAGTAGAGTATACTAAATAGTGTGGTGTAGTAGAGTATACTAAATAGTGTGGTGTAGTAGAGTATACTAAATAGTGCGGTGTAGTAGAGTATACTAAATAGTGCGGTGTAGTAGAGTATACTAAATAGTGCGGTGTAGTAGAGTATACTAAATAGTGCGGTGTAGTAGGATCTAGAAAATAAATAAATAGTAGCAGTAAATAAGTAAGTAAATAAATAAATAGGGAAATTGTGTGATGTAGAGTATACTAAATGTACTCTGGATCCCGTGGGAGAAGTTCTGTTTGCATTTATCCCATGAAGTAGCGACACAATGAGGTGAAGCGTGCGCACACACACACACACTCATGCACACTAACCTGGAGCAGTGGGCTGTCTCTTACAGTGGTGCCTGGGGAGCAGTAGGGGTTAGGGGTTAGGTGCTCAAGGGCTCTTCAGCCGTGGAGGTGGACGGGACATCAGTGTTAAACCTTTTCCCCTGCGCTGCTAACCCCCCCCCCCCCCCCCCCACACACACACACACACACACACGTGAGGATTACATGTTGAAACCACATCATTCATTCTTGACCAGTATTGCAAGGGCTCTCTAACACACACATTACCTCCTTGTGGACATGTGGAACCCCAGGAGCTGTACATATTGTAGCCTCATATACAGGATGTTTTGCTTTAAAGGAACAGGAAGTAGAAATGCGCCACTTGAGGTCTGTTTTTATTAGGAAACTAGTTCTAGTAAAGAGCACAGAAACCCTCCATCTGAATGGACTGATGAATGCCTGTCACTCCCCACAGACTTGACGACCAGACAAAAGGCATAATTTCTATATGTGGACACAAGGGGGCGCTGTGTGAATGATCGCCAGCTGTAAAGAACAGTTGCCACTCGGCACCTACATTACTTTTAAAAATGGGGCTCCTTTTCCTCAAATATTTCACACAATTATCCAAACACTACATTCAATTTGCATAACTACTAGATTGCTTGCAAAAGGACACACTTCTGTCAGAACTACATGCATATAAAAATGCTCTTTTGTCTTCATCACACTAACACACTCTTCATCACACTAACACACTCTTCAAATGATCACACACTATTATCACATACTACTGATCAATACAAAACACATTTGATCACACACTATTGTAATCAGTTACGCACTACTGATCAATACAAAACACATTTGATCACACACTATTGTAATCAGTTACGCACTGCTGATCAATACAAAACACATTTGTAAAACCCGCTATTTTAGGATGTAGTTTGTGCTGAAACCTTTTACCAGACATTTTTATGTAGGGAATAATTTCGATGACAAAAATATATTGACAAACTACAACACACTTTCCATAGTTTTTTTCCCTCCAATTTCAAATCTAATAATTTTCCTTCAGTCTATACACCTGTCCTTGATATTGCAGTGAAAGTGCTTGATAGAGAAATATTTGTGGAGAGAGAGAGAGAGAGAGAAAGAAAGAAAGCAAGAACCAAGAAATGCAATCATTCAAAACAAGGCTTGGTATATATTTGAACTGTCACAGATCTATTGACCTATACAGTGTGAGAGGTCAGTCAGAGAGGTTTTATTGGCTGCTTACACACAGCTTCTGACCCTTGTCACTCAGACACCATAACTCCACCACAACACAACTGCAAAACACTACACTACAACTTACTAATTCTCTGCCTTTCACAGTTTTCCATTTTGTAAAACACAACTCACAACTTCATACCCAACACAGAAATACCAGGAGGTTTTATTTACTATTTTCTATAGTCAAAACCAGTCAAAATGCCACATGTAGTCACCAGTGCTCCATACACACTCATGTGTGCAACACTCACTGATTTGCTGAACACCAACCAATCATTGCCATATCATAGGCCTATGAACTGGCCAAAGGTCAGCTGATGAGTTTTGATCAGTGATAATGTCATGACAGTATTGAACACACACACACACACACACACACAGACAAATGTATTGGAAACTTGTTAGGAAAAGTCAAAATTTTTATGTCCTACATGTTGTAGTAATTGATTTTTTGTTGCTTTTTTCTTGTGTGGAAATGTGTATTTGGGGAAATATATAACATGATGTAGGACAAAAGCTTGCATTTGAAGTGTTTATTGTACTTTGAATACAATGTTTCATTCTGCAGTGAGGCATTTGGCATTTTGTGTGAAATGGATTTGTATGTTTTGTAATGGATTTGTATGTTTTGTAATGGATTTGTATGTAGTTTTGGGAAAGGTTTTGGGAAAAAGACACAGAGCTTTGAAAATTTGTGTAAGCAGTTGAAAGAAACTCAAATTTGCACTTGTGTGTGTTCAGACCAACAGCTGTACAGCTCAGTTGGTTCATGTATGTGGTATTTTGGAGGGCAGTGTCTTTAAATTGCAAATACCCTATCGGCAATTTCTGTGTGTAAAGACTGTAAATGTGTGTAGTGTTCTGCAAATCACTGTGTGTAGAGTTTTGCAAAAGGTGTGAGGCAGACATTGTGTGTCATGTTGTGTAAATCTGAGTTCTACTAATTGCGTGTTAATTTTAATTTTTAGTGTGTAAACAATCGTAAAAAAAAGAAAAACTGTAAGTGTGGGTGGATGCAGTCTGAAGGTTTGGGCATGTTCATAGCAGGTCCCAACTCTGCCACTAGGTGTCCCCGCTGGTCAGCTGAAGTCAGGAGCCCTGCTGGACGCAGACGTTTGGGTCGCTGAGTTACAGGCAGAGGTCAAGGGTCACATTAAGTCAAGACCAGTGCACATGAGGAC
>JAIFZK010000005.1:27550000-27552500 GCA_027481765.1 Tenualosa thibaudeaui
TCTTCATCTCTTCATCTTCTGTGCATCTCTTCATCTCTTCATCTTCTGTGCATCTCTTCATCTCTTCATCTCTTCATCTTCTGTGCATCTACACATCTTCACATCTTCTTTTGCTTTTTGGTTGATGATGTCACCATATGTCTGTGTAGCATTCTTTGGCCATTTACATTTACATTTACATTTAGGCATTTAGCAGACGCTTTTATCCAAAGCGACTTACAAAAGAAGATAACATTCAAGCTACGACACAATGAAAGAAACAAACAAGGGGTGCATATTGCTAACATAGAAACTGCACCATTTTAAGTTGAAAGTGCAATAGTGCAGAGAAACTAAATTGTTAAGTGCATTCTCAAAGTTTACGCCAGGAGATATTCTTGGAAGAGCTGGGTCTTCACGAGTTTCTTGAAGGTGGAGAGTTGATCAGTTGATCTGGTAGCATTTGGGAGTTCATTCCACCAGCGCGGAACCAGATGTGAGAAGAGTCTGGATTGACCTGCACGAGGTGTTGGCCGTGCTAGAAAACGTTCCTTAGAGGAGCGAAGCGGTTGTCGGGTGACATAGGGCTTCAGGAGAGAATTCAGGTAGATGGGAGCAGAGCCATCATTCATCCTGAAAGCTATCATAAGTGCCTTGAATTTAATGCGAGCAGCAAAGGGTAACCAGTGAAGTTCAATGAACAGAGGTGTGACATGTGCTCTTTTTGGCTGGTTAAAGACCAGACGTGTAGCTGCATTCTGGATCATCTATAGCGGTCTCACTGCACAGGCTGGTAGGCCTGATAGCAGGACATTGCAGTAGTCGAGCTGAGAGATAACCAGGGTCTGTACCAGGAGCTGGGTTGCATGTTGGGTTAGGTACGGCCTGATCTTCCTTATGTTGAATAGGGAAAAGCGGCACGACCGAGCCACAGAGGCAACGTGATCTGCAAAGGTCAGTTGGTCATCAATCATGACACCTAGGTTTCTTGCCACTTTGGTGGGAGAAACAGACAGTCGGTCTTGATGCTGATATCGTGATGTATGACTTGTTTGGCTGGGAGGACCAGCAGTTCAGATTTTGAGAGATTTAGTTGGAGGTGGTGTCCTTTCATTCATGCAGATATATCAGAGAGACAGTCCGAGATCCGTGTTGACACCGTGGAGTCATCAGGCGGAAAGGACAGATAGAGCTGGGTATCATCAGCATAGCAGTGGTACGAGAAGCCATGGGAGTGAATAACTGAGCCCAGTGAGGTGATGTACAGGGCGAAGAGAAGGGGCCCCAGTACAGATCCTTGGGGTACTCCTGTGGTGAGTTGGTGAAGTGCTGATGTCTGTCCTAGCCATGAGACACTGAACGACCGTCCAGTAAGATAGGACTTGAACCAGGAGTGCGCTGTGCCATCAATACCCATGTTGGTCAGCTTGTCCAGTAGGACGCTGTGGTTGACCGTGTCAAATGCTGCTGATAGGTCCAGCAGGATGAGCACTGAGGATTGACCTGCCGCAGACCTGTCACAGACAGAAGCGCTGTTTCAGTGGAGTGGCCACTTCTGAAACCGGATTGGTTGGAGTCGAGGAGGCAGTTCTGGGTAAGAAATCCTGTGACCTGTTTAAAGACAGCTCATTCAATGGCTTTGGAAAGGAAGGGAAGAAGAGAAACAGGCTGGTAGTTCTCCACTTGAGTGGGAGCAAGGGATGTTTTTTGAGCAGCAGTGTTAGCTGAGCTTGTTTGAAGGTGGCGGGAAATGTACCCCTAGTTAGTGAAGCATTGACCACATGTGTGGTTACTGTCACAATGGTGGGGGTTATGGCCTGAAGAAGGGTTGTTGGGAAAGGGTCTAGAAGACAAGAGGTGGGCCGGCTGTCTGTGAGAAGCTTAGACACCTCTGCTTCGGAGAGAGGAGTGAAAGAAGAAAAGGTTTAGAGTAGAAGTAGTTGGTTTAGAGAGGCTGGGAGAGGGAACCTCAGTGGGTTGGTTTGAGAACTGACTACTAATAGCTGCAACTTTGTTAGTGAAGAATGCAGCAAAAGTGTCAGCTGTGAGGTTAGTTGGAGGAGGTGGAGTAGGTGGGTTTAGTAAATATTTCAAGGTGGAAAAGAGTTTCTTGGTGTCCGTGGCATTGTGAATTTTGTCGTGATAGAAAGCCATTTTCGCAGCAGTGACACTGGATGTGAAGGAGGATAGTAGTATTTGGAATTGTGTTAGATCAGCCGAATTCTTGGTTTTGTGCCATTTCCTCTCGGCAGCCCTGAGGTTAGTGTGCATTGACTGAAGTGAGTCATTAAGCCATGCATGAGACTGAGTGGGTCCAAGCAGGAGCTCAGCGTAGAACAGAGTGACCCTGTGGCATCATCAACCTCAAAAGAAGAGAAGCTTCTAGATGGTGGTAGAGCAGACCTTGCTCCTGAGCACAATCCATCTGCCATTTCCTGATCTTTCACAGAAATATGAACACAATCCATCTGCCATTGCTTTGCTGTGATCAATGTGTGTGCTCTGATGATATCATCAGACC
>JAIFZK010000005.1:27562500-27572500 GCA_027481765.1 Tenualosa thibaudeaui
AGCTGAAATTAGTTCATTCCATCTGGCTTCATATATTCTGCGGAATGAACGAGCACATTTTGCTGTGGCATTGTTGTTTTGAACACTTGCACGACTTTCAAGAAGCTGCGATATCTTCACCAAACTGTGTCCAATTTTGAGTGCAAGACTTGGACACTTGTAGGTGTTGGATTCAGACACAAAGCCAGCCACAAGTTGCACTGCTTGCACAACATGCATGAAATTTTCAGGTCTTATGTGATCTTCAATGGCCTTTAAGGGTGTGGTTTTCCTTGCACACATCAAAAGCCTTCCCAGTTCACGCATCTTTTGGCGGATATATTCGTGTTTGCTGACATCATGTCTATGCTTGTTATACAAATGCTCACCATACTCCATGATACAGACATCAGATTTAACTGCAAAGTAAACATCATCTTGATTCATATTGTTTAAGACCTTCCAAAATTCTGCTTTGACTCCAGGTGGTGGTGGTAGAGCAAAAGCACAAAGAGCTTGCACTCGTGTTTTGCCAGGCTTCACATAGTCACTAGGCTTGAGCTTACATATCATCACATGCCGCCACATCAGCTTCTTTGTGAAATAGCCCTGGCAAAATATACAATGAGCAAAATCTTTAGTGGTCTTAGAATCCTCTTTTGGTTGCTTTCGAGGAACAAGCTTTCCAACACCAGTGTTTAACACCTCAGAATTGTGTGCAAAGTTGCCTCTATTTCTCAAATGTTCCAGATGCAGTTTTCTTTGTTTAGAACCTTTTGGAAGAGACACTGCCTTTGCAACTTCTTTCTCATTTTTATGAGCACGCTCCAAATGCCTGGCCATTTTTATGAATCCCTTTTTACAGTATAAACAGTACTGTTTTTTGTTGTATTGTCGTGATCCGTCATTTTTTTTACAGACAGCAGGTATGGTAAGTAAGTCATCAGCTCCATCTGAAGTAGTACTGTCAGGACAAACCAGTGTCGAGTTTCCATGAAGGTCTTCTGTATGTGATATTTCAATTTGTTCTGGTGATTGTCCACGAAAAGAATGTGTTTTGCAACAAGATGCACTTCTGGAATGCTGCCTTTTCTGTCTCAAAGCACTGCTGTTCATTTTTAGTAGGGGCGAGCGTCCCCTTGGGACAATTTTCTTCTGATTGAACATTTCAAGAACTTCGCTTGTGTCTGTTTCATCAGATGAATCCTCACTCGTAGAAGGAACATATTCTTCCTCACTCTCATCTGATGTTGTGTCAAAAAGCTCATGGGAATCAAAATCTGTTTGTCTGTTAATCTTTGGGGAGAAGAGATAAATTGAATGAAAAATTGCAGTTAGTTCACTTTTTCAACTCAATTTTTAAGTCAAATGACCCAAACATAATATATAGTGTCTTGATTACCTGTATGCTTTTGGTCCTCCTCAACTTAGGGACATAATGTTCGTCTTGGTCTGACGACTGCAGAATTGGATTACAACTCTAGAGAATAAGAAATTGACAGCAAAGTGACAAATAAGTGATAAAACAGAAATGCATTCTGAGAAGTAAAAGAAAGAAAAAACAGAAATACTTAGGTGGTAATGATGATTAGAAAGTAACCCTTTCACTTGAATTGTAATAGATATTAAGTCAATCATCCAAACTCACAAGTAAAATGTGTGAAACCTTCACATAAAATTCACATGTAAATTCATGTAAAGTCCACGTTCAAATGTGGACTGTAAATCATTTGACAGTGGCGGTGATATGATTTTTTCATTGCAGTTGCTTAACAGGTCTGGCATGAGTGTGAGGGGTTGCCAGTCAAAACAAGATAGATAAATAAATATTACTTTAACCTCCGCCAAGGCAACATCCGTTCTTGGCCTAAAACCCACGCTGCCCAAAAATGTAATCCAAATCTGTGCACTTCTTTGAGTTATAGCAGCCTATTGCTCACAGGCAGAAAAACAGAAACGCCAGGGAAAAAATAACTTCCTTGATGTTCTGAATCCTATACAGCAGGGTACTGTAGATGTAGACATTACTAAAGGCATAGGCCTATGAATAAACATTTCCTTGGAGTTTCTGTGAGATATCCACATATAAGCTGCAGACCAGATGATCAGATGATCCTCAGCCAGCAACTCCAAAAAAACACCCGAACTGGACAGAAATCTACTTGCAATATAGGCTACAGCTGCTGTTGCAGAGTAAGACGAACATATGGACTTGCAAGTTCATGTCACTCTGGATAGAATCTGCTTAATTGCCTACCAGTCAGTAATCAAGAATTTGGTATGCTAATCAGCACTCACTCACTGCAAAAAGCTAAGGGAACACTTAAAGCTAGTTAACCAAAGATTCACAATGAGACCATCTGAAAATGTTTAAAATCCAGCAACCTGTTACAATGTTCTGTCTGAAAACCAGGGGTGAAAGTAGTTTCATATTCTTACTGGTGCTACTGAATAAGATGAAGTGCGCACATAGTGCACCGAGAAATTTTCATCATACTTTAATTTATACTGTTAGTTGTAGAACACTGATCAAGCCCCTGCTGAAAACACTCACAACAATGCAACAACTCGCACCAAGACCATGGTTTCCATCACAATATACAGATAAACTTAGCCTGGTCTTACCAGTCCCTTGTTCTACATGGTCTGCAATTTCATTGAGAACAATTTCTTGCTGAAAGTGTTTACGTTCAAAAAGATTGGAACACCCCTTGACTGATAGCCTGTAGTATTCTTGCGCTGCCTCACTCTGATAGCTAACTGGCCAGGAGATGAATTCTCCTGGAGGAACCCACCTCAAGGAAAGAAAACCCAAACGGAGCTACAAAGAGAGATGAAAATCGAGCAGAATTACGTAGGAAGGCTATGGCCAGGCTAAGATAAACCAGCAAACTGGATAGTTAGCAAACCAGAAAATGGTGTGCTTGGTCATATGTAATGACTATGGTCTGTCCCCATGAAGGCACAAAAAACAAACTGTGACTGTTAGTAAACATTCAAAATGGGATTTGCATTTCTTGGACAGTGGCAAAAGCAGATCACAGTGCTCAGATGTTTCGGAGCTGTCTGCTACTGCAGACTCATTCACAAGACGTTTGTCTCCAATCTAAAAGATAATGTTTAAGGAATAACTACAAATTACCAAATGGACAGTGTACAACCACCAACCATTAAAGCCATGAAACTGACAAATAATATTGCTTCGGAGTACCATTCAAAATGGATTGCACTGATCTTAAGAATACTCTTTTTTTTCAACTGGTTTCATTATAAATAACTGTTACCAACCCAACCAATTGATTATTCTTTTGTAGAAGAGCAACTGAAATGAAAATTCATTACCTTTTTCTTGGACACTGACAACACCACTGCAGGCCGCTGGGATGTTTCAGGGGCCTCTATTGCTGCAGACATGGTCACAAGAGGTTTCTTTCCAATCTGAAAAACAATGGTCAATATAATTAAAGGAACAGTATGTAAGAAATAAATGTAAATTAATCATAAAATGTCCCTGATATATCAACAGACATTAAGGAATGATAAAATCAACGTGGCCAAAGGCTACATATTACTGATAGCCCTGGAGATAAAAGTTAACATCCTTTACCATCTTACACACTGCAGAGTGCACTCTCTGAAGTGTCATCTAAATTTGTGGAGCTTTTATTTTCCATATGACAGATTTACTCGGAAATGTGACATTCTATTCAGATTGTGTGTAAACATCACATGTTCATGTGTCATTAAAAGTCTTCAGAGTAGCTACGGGGCAGTCAGCTGAGTTTACATTCTGCGGTGCTGCATGCTAAAGTGTTGCTAATGTCACATTTCCGAGTAAATCTGACCTGTACACGTAAGCAACAGTCAGTGTTCCATATAAACACATATTCGGATCAAAATTCATGTGTACATGATGTTGTTTATCCACGTTTCCAATGTCTAAACTAAAATTAATGTTGTTAATTGTTAATGACAAAATGTAGCTGTCGCGGTCCCCATATTTACACCGGACCAGACAATTGTGTGCTTGGTCATACCTAACCACTATTCTTCTAAAAGACATTTCAACGTTTGATGTGGTCCCATGTAGGCACAAAAACCAGAATGTGCTTGGCAGTAAACACTGAAAATGGATTGCAGTCATCTTGACACTGTTCCTTCTTCTTTTAAACTAGTTATATTATAAGTAACTTTTACAGACGCAACTAATTGAATATTCTTATGTATAGAAGCAATTGAAATGAAATTTCATTACCTTTTTCTTTGACACTGATGACACCTCTGCTGGCTGCTGAGATGTTTCAGGAGTCTCTCCAGCTGATTCGGTCAAAGGAAGTTTCTTTCGTATCTGAAAAATCAATGTTCAACCACATTCAACAATAGCTGGTCGTCAGTAGCTTGTTATTTGTATTCAACATCTACAATTCCTATGACATACACAATAAAAATTCTGATTGTGTGTAAACATCACATGTTCATGTGTCATCAAAAGTCTCAAAATGTCTTCAGAGTAGCTACGGGGCAGTCAGCTGAGTTTACATTCTGAGGTGCTGCATGCTAAAGTGTTGCTAATGTCACAGTTCCCAGTAAATCTGACCTGTACACGTAAGCAACAGTCAGTGTTCCATATAAACACATATTCGTATCAAAATTCATGTGTACATGATGTTGTTTATCTATGTTTCTAACGTCTGATCTAAAATGAATGTCGTTAATTGTTAATGACAAATTGTAGCTGTCGCGGTCCCCATATTTACACCGGACCAGACAATCGTGTGCTTGGTCATACCTAACCACTATTCTTCTAAAAGACATTTGAACAATCATTTGATGTGGTACCATGTAGGCACAAAAACCAGAATGTGCTTGGCAGTAAACACTGAAAATGGATTGCAGTCATCTTGACACTGTTCCTTCTTCTTTCCAATTGTTTTTTATTGCAAATAACTGATCCAGATGCAAGCATTTGATTATTCTTTCATGTAGAAGCAATTGAAATGAAAGCTCATTACCTTTGTCTTGGACACTGATGTCTCCCCTACAGGCTGCTGGGATGTTACAGTTTCCTCGACCACAGCACATTTGGTCCCAACTTGCTGCTGTTCAGTCTGAAAAACACGTTCATAGACGTTCAAGAATAGCTGGTTGTCAGTAGTTTGTTATTTCAATTCAACATCAACAATTCCTCAATTGTGTGCTTGGTCATACCTAACTATTCTACATTTACATTTATATTAATGCATTTAGCAGACGCTTTCATCCAAAGCAACTTACAACTTGTCAACTATCAACTGTTCAGGGCCAGTCTCCCCTAGAGCAACTTAGGGTTAAGTGCCTTGCTCAAGGGCACAACGGTGGCAGCCATCTTTACACTGTTCCTTCTTCTTTCCAATTGCTTTTATTACAAATAACTGATCCAGATGCAACCATTTGATTATTCTTTTATGTAGAAGCAACTGAAATGAAAATTCATTACCTTTTTCTTGGACATGGATGTCTCCCCTGCAGGCTGCTGGGATGTTACAGTTTCCTCGACCACAGCACATTTGGTCCCAACTTGCTGCTCTTCAGTCTGAAAAATATGTTCAACATGTTGTAGCTGTCGCAGTCCCCATATTTACACCGGACCAGACAATTGTGTGCTTGGTCATACCTAACCACTATTCTTCTAAAAGACATTTGAACAACCATTTGATGTGGTCCCATGTAGGCACAAAAACCAGAATGTGCTTGGCAGTAAGCATTGAAAATGTCTTGCACTGACAAATTGTAGCTGTCGCGGTCCCCATATTTGCACCGGACCAGACATTTGTGTGCTTGGTCATACCTAACCACTATTCTTCTAAAAGACATTTGAACCATTGGTGGATGTGGTCCCATCAAGGTACAAAAACCAGAATGTGATTGGCAGTCAATATTCAAAATAGGTTGTACTGATCTTAACACTGTTCCTAACTGTTACCGAGCCAACAAACTGATTATTCATTCATGGAGGAGCAATTAAAATTAACTGATAATGAATTATGACTTGAAAAATTCATTACCTTTCTCTTGGATGCTGACAAAAGTGATTCAAGTTTCTGGGATTTGTCAGGTGCCTTGACTGCTGCAGAGTAGGCCGCAAGGGGTTCCTCTTTAATCTGAAAAACAATGTTCAAGAACATTCAAGAATAGCAGGTTGTCAGTAGTTTGTTATTTCAATTCACCAGCAACAATTCTTATGACATACACAGTAAAAATACAGATTGTGTAAAAATGACACATTCTCGCTCGATCAAAAGTCTCTTCAGACTAGCTACTGGGCAGTTAGCTCTGATCAGATCCTGCTGTGCTGAATGCTAAAGCATTGCTATCGTTATATTTCCTAGTAAATCTGACCTGTGCACATAAGCAGCAATCAGTTTTCCATACAAACACACATTCATCAAAATTTATGTCTGAATGTTGTTTATCTATGTATCTGACATTTGAACTAGAATTGATATCAGTAATTGTTTATGACTATTGTGCCAGACAATAAAATGGTGTGCTTGGTTTGGCTAACCTTTTTCCTCCATGGCCAGTCAGTTCCTCCATAATTATAAGTTATCTCCTCTCCAGGATTAATGTCCCTCATGGCAAAAAGACAGAGGTGTGGCTTGCCATCTACTACGACCTTCTTCATTCTGCAATTTGGATGGATGTGTTCATCATTAACTAATCTTCCAAAACTGCCATCTTCTTGAGCTGCATCAATGCTGAAGAGACAAAAAAGATAAATCAATGTTTAGGTTTTGTAACATCAGACCATTTTTTCTTGTAAATAGTTTTGCAATATTAAAAGTACCACTATGATTAGGAACTTCAAATAATACCATTCCCTCATCGCAAACAGCTCTCAATAGTTGAGTATATTTTTGCCATCTTCCTATCTAACTAACTTATTAAGTTTTATAATAAAGCTGTTTAACAACATCATAAATACTGAAACTAATCCTAATCCTATACTTACCATCACTATTTTTTCTTGCCAGTGGAAATCAAACATGAAGACAGCACATGCACTATGATATACCCTCCTCCTCCTTTGAGCTTCTTCAGATTGTATTAACTGGCCTCGGTACTCCACCACAAAGTTTCCTTTTTCAAAGTGGGATTTGGCAAACACTCCTCGACCTAGTTTAATAATGCAGATACACTACATATTTTAACATATATGATTGTATTTTAAATGTAGGATGTAAACATCCTAACATACTCCAAATATCACCTCAAAAATTATGCAACGTCAGCAGACACCTTACAACACAGCACTGTAGCGGGACTCAAAATGTATGAAATGAAATTAAATCAACTGTATTGACTTGTTTGGACAACCAGAAGACAGGAATGTAAACACACCGGTTGGCAGTTCGCACAAACACACCGTTTTAACCACTTTTTCCTACAGTTTGAGTCATACACGCAACAGTGCTGCGTTTTAAGGTGTCTGCTGATGTTGCAGTTTTGGGAGTGATATTTGTAGTTTGTTAAGACGTTTAAAACACAATGTAAATTTCTGCCCCCATGGGTGAGCTGTCAAAAAACTCTGCTCAAGGAACCCTGCCAGGGTTGGACAATTTTGTTTTAGTGTCTTTGGTACTGGCAAGTCAAGCTTAGCTTGAGCAATATGTTGAAATCAGCCCAAATTATCCTTTAAGACATTTATCCATTTAGCCTAATTGGTGCTATTCAGGCAGGCAACAACTGTCTAATCCAAACCTTTTAATCCAGACCATCCAGAAAATAAACCCAACATTGTTTAAGGGACACACACATACAGGAAAAGTGTCCTGTAACTAATGTCATGGTAAACTGCAGTGAAGTTCAGTGGCTGTTAATATGAAGACAACCTGTCTCTCAACTTCTTAAATTTCTCTCAGAATGAATAAAGTAAGCTATCTACCTGTCTATCTGTTTCTCGTGAGAAATATGAAACATAACCATGCAAAGATGTCACAAATTCATTCACATAACAAGTTACATACCTTTGACAGAGTTTATGAATTTCACTTCTAAGTGTGCAGTCTTGTCAATGGCATTGACCACATGTTCAAGTGCATCTCTTTCAGGGGCTTTCCTGCGGTTTGTTGTGGTCATTGTTTAATCTGTAAGTCAGGTACAGTACCATTTCAATGTAAGCAGGCAGCTAAATAAACAATTTTCATATTAAACAACCCAATATAAATGTTTAGTACTTCAGGCACTGCCATTAAACATTAACGTATAAGTAAAAGAAAAAAATGTGTCCTATCAACAGATGCCTGGCAGCCTAAAATATTCGCGTTTCTTAATGTTTCGTGTCCTAAATGCATGTTGCATGCATGCTAGCAAATCCGGTTAAATGTAAACAACCTTATATCTACTTTCAGTTTGCTAGTAGGCTAGATAATCACCAAAGCTAAAACTAAAATTGAACTGCCTGTCTTACAATTACACCCGAAAAAACACGTCTTCCCCTGAATTCTCATAATCCAACCGTATTTTAACCAAACAAGTTCAATTAACCAATGTCATTAGTCTCCTAATTTTCGCTTTATCATATCTCTCTTGGCAGGTGCCGTCATGTTAAAATGTCTGCTACATTAAACTAGCTTGACTACAGCTAATCCCCAGACTCAGTGGCAGCACGGCAGTCATTTCTCATTGAGGTTTTACGATTACGTATTTTTAATCACACCGTTTGTTTTTGGTTTTATGAACTTACACTAAACATTACCTTCAAAGTTTTTCAAAGTTCTTCAAAGTTCAAACTGTTTACTAAAGTTACCAACAGATGCCTGACAGTCTAGCCTGTGGTTTAAATGGCAGTATTTTAGATGGTTCGTATCTTCAAAACATGCTGCATTTTGTAATAGGTTCCATGCGGTTAAATACTAAAATTAACTAAATTAAATTAAAATAAACAGTAACAGCTTACCGTGTCGATTCCACATGCCGAGCTGGTGTCGCGTATCAAGTGGACTTGCCTATGAGATCACGTGCAAAATTCATGGCACATGCATGGTCTTGTAAACTCGTGCGTCAGAGCGCAAACCTATTCAACAATAAGACATTATTTTTACTGTATTACCTTCTGTTAAGTCTGATACCAAATAATCTCTCTTTGTGATGCGGGATTAATGATTAAAGTCATTTATCAATTACTGTGAAATATGGAATCTTTGTTTATGGCAAACCACGTGACGTCATTTTATTTCGCACCACAGTAATGGGCTGCGTCGGGCAAATGCCAGAATCGAATGAATGAGAGTCAAGCAGCTGGCTGATTTCAGTGAGATTGAACCTCAGCGATACCCTGTTATGTTGAAGTTGAATAAGAAGTTGAAATGTGACTTCTTGATATTGGCTATTTTATTTTCGCATTTTCTTTCATTCTCACTCCAGTCAAGTAAAGGCCTATGTGATGACGTTTACCCTCTCTGCATGTTTATCCAATCAGCTGTGTTGCATGCAATTCTGTGGGCCAATGCCGTTTAAGTATATTCTCAAATGTAATTTTTTTTAAAATTATATATTTACTGACCAATGGGCCCCAGGCTTAAGCCATACCTAGCCTGTGCATTAATGCTAATATGACAGCCAGTGTGCATGAGTAGGCCTAGTGATGGTCAAACTGCCTTTGCATTCCACAGAGACACCTGTCTCTCAACCATCACCACAGTGTCACAGTGAGTGTCCCACTGTCACACTGTGCCCCACACAACCCACCTCTAGGATCCCTCACACAAGGTGCACACCACCAATGTGCATGTTCACTCCAAATGGTGGGAAATGTGGAGTAGAAAGTAGCAGTCTGCAACACTATTTACCATGACATCATATAGTTTGTTTGTATGACAGTCAGAGCACAGACAACTGTAGCAACATTGACTGAGTAACAATAAAAACATTGTGAAAGACACATTATATAGGTGGCATCTGGCCTCAATGGAACAAGGCATTGGGCTGTTTCACCCCTGCGCTATCCTTCTCAGAAGTATGTTGTACTGCATTTCTTTTT
>JAIFZK010000005.1:27587500-27597500 GCA_027481765.1 Tenualosa thibaudeaui
CAGGGTGTTCTGTGGGAGGGGCATGTCGACATTTCCATAGGCTGCCCCCGAAACGTGTCACATGTCATCAACATGAAGTTTAACTTTCTCTAGACACTCGAAACATTCTACCGACGCCCAAAACACTTTCAACACTAATCACACTGTCTCTCAACACTAATCACACTGTCTCTCAACACTAATCACACTGTCTCTCAACACTAATCACACTGTCTCTCAACACTAATCACACTGTCTCTCAAAAAAAAAGATTTGATTTCCGGCACCTTTGCCACGTTTACCACTTTTGGTGTGAAGGTACGCCAAGACTAGATATTTGTAGCGTATATATTTGGTCTAAACATACAGTAAGACTAGATATTTTTAGCGTATGTATTTGGTCAAAATGTACAGTAAATGTAGATATTTGTAGCATAAATATTTTTTCATGATATCCGTAAGATGTTTTATCAAAAAATCAAATCATTCCCTTTAGTACCATACACACATTGTGACAATACCTTACAGTAAACACACCCAATACCTTACAGTAAACACACCCAATACCTTACAGTAAACACACCCAATACCTTACAGTAAACACATGCACTTGCACTTTGTTAGCAATTCTGTAACACACTTATTTAAAACACTTCACACTTACATACATGCACACATACATTAACATAACACTTCACACTTACATACATGCACACATACATTAACATAACACTTCACACTTACATACATGCACACATACATTAACATAACACTTCACACTTACATACATGCACACATACATTAACATAACACTTCACACTTACATACATGCACACATACATTAACATAACACTTCACACTTACATAAACACATTTTTTTATATTAATTAATATGGAATAATTCTTTTTATATTTTGATGTAATCTTTATTAACACATCAGTGTGGTGCACAAACAGTAGTGTGTGTGTAAATTGCTGAGCCCACTTAAGCAATAAGGGTAAAACTGTGCTGTATAAAGGAGCACTGACAAGGAGTTTCCACAGGACATGATGGCCAACATCACTGCTGCTATTGGCCCCTATAAATATCACTGCTGCTATTGGCCCTATAAACATCACTGCTGCTATTGGCCCCTATAAACATCACTGCTGCTATTGGTCCCTATAAACATCACTGCTGCTATTGGCCCCTATAAATATCACTGCTGCTATTGGCCCCTATAAATATCACTGCTGCTATTGGCCCCTATAAACATCACTGCTGCTATTGGCCCCTATAAATATCACTGCTGCTATTGGCCCCTGTAAGCTTTAGAAACTCAATTATTCATCACTATTATCCCCTTTCAACCAAGAGCAACTAAGTGTTGGTTCTGGTTCTGGGCTGATGCTTGTGCTAGTTCTGTGTTGCTACCTGCCATTTATCCCAGAACCAGCTTGTTTTCCCACAGGCTGACAGCCAGAGAAGGGCTACGTCGTTAAGTCAAAGAAAACACCTCTGTTGTCCTAGCAATGCCACAAAGGGCTAGTGCTAATCAATTAGAGCCAAACCATTTCTTTTAAAGGTGGACTGAGCTAAACCATTTCTTTTAAAGGTGGACTGAGCTAAACCATTTCTTTTAAAGGTGGACTGAGCTAAACCATTTCTATTAAAGGTGGACTGAGCTAAATCATTTCTATTAAAGGTGGACTGAGCTAAACCATTTCTATTAAAGGTGGACTGAGCTAAACCATTTCTATTAAAGGTGGACTGAGCTAAATCATTTCTATTAAAGGTGGACTGAGCTAAATCATTTCTATTAAAGGTGGACTGAGCTCCAGTTTAGTTTGCCCTTTTCCCTTATGGTTTTCACGAAGTCAGAGAGAACTTGTACCTGTAAAATTTGAGCTAAGCTAACTGCCAGCACCTGATGTCACTGCTTCTTGTTTCCGGAGTTGGAACCTGTTTTTCAGAGACAGAGCAGGTTTCTGTGTGGAAAACCTAAGAACTGGTTCTTGCTTCTGGAGTTGGAACCTGTTTTCCAGAGCCAGAGCATTTACATTTACATTTATGCATTTAGCAGACGCTTTTATCCAAAGCAACTTACATTTTGTCAACTATCAACTGTTCAGGGCCAGTCTCCCCTAGAGCAACTTAGGGTTAAGGTTGCTGCTGCTGGGCTGGAAAAGGGGCATCAGAGATAGAACCCACAGGTGCATCAGAGATATAACCCACAGGTGCATCAGAGATAGAACCCACAGGTGCATCAGAGATAGAACCCACAGGTGCATCAGAGATAGAACCCACAGGTGCATCAGAGATAGAACCCACAGGTGCATCATGTGATTCCTCATTCCTCAGTCATCTCCCATAGTGCTGCTGTTTAACTCATGCATTCCATTTGTCCACTCACACAAGCACCACATTCAATATGAAGCTGCACACACACAAACACACACACACAAACACACACACACACACACAGACACACACAGACATACTGTCACCTCTCATTTTACATGCATCATATATCTGACCTATTGACTCTCATCCTCTGTTTCCAGAACAGCTGGAGGAGTTGCCGACATGTCTGTCTCTCTATCAGACTGCCTCAGAGATGCAGTGCACGGCATGAGGGGTGGTACAGATGGACAATAAAGACACACTCATTAAAATGACCCACGATGAGAAAAACTAGATGCAAACTAAACACTTTTAGCTACCTGGTAATATTTTTGTTGAGTTATTTTGTGCATTTTTTCTTGCTTACTGTAAAATGATTCTAAAAGTGTGTGTGTGTGTGTGTGTGTTTGTGTGTGTGTGTGTGTGTTGTAATAGCCAGCTCCTTCACAGCCATTGAGAGGCACACAGACAACAGACCTTAAGTGTAAGACAAAAAATCATTTCTTGGATAAAACAGTAATGTCACTAAATGTATGTCTAGGGGGCATGAGAATGAGTGGAGGTGTGTGTGTGTGTGTGTATGTTTATGTGTGTGTTGTGTGCCAGTGATGATGGTGCCTGTGTGTGTGTGTGTGTGTGTGTGTGTGCCAGTGCTGATGGTGCCTGTGTGTGTGTGTGTGTGTGTGTGTGTGTGTGTGTGCCAGTGCTGATGGTGCCTGTGTGTGTGTGTGTGTGTGTGCCAGTGCTGATGGTGCCTGTGTGTGTGTGTGTGTGTGTGTGTGTGTGCCAGTGCTGATGGTACCTGTGTGTGTGTGTGTGTGTGTGTGTGTGTGTGTGTGTGCCAGTGCTGATGGTGCCTGCGTGTGTGTATGTTTATGTGTGTGTGTGTGCGTGTGTGTGTGCCAGTGCTGATGGTGTGTGTGTGTGTGTGTGTGTGTGTGTGTGTGTGTGTGTGTGCCAGTGCTGATGGTGCCTGTGTGTGTGTGTATGTTTATGTGTGTGTGTGTGTATGTGTGTATGTTTATGTGTGTGTGTGCCAGTACTGATGGTGCCTGTGTGTGTATGTGTGTGTGTGTGTGTGTGTGTGCCAGTGCTGATGGTACCTGTGTGTGTGTGTGTGTGTGTGTGTATGTTTATGTGTGTGTGTGCCAGTACTGATGGTGCCTGTGTGTGTGTGTGTGTGTGTGTGTGTGTGTGTGCCAGTGCTGATGGTGCCCGTGTGTGTGAGAGCTAGGGTGTAAGTACTAGCCAAGGGTCACAAAGTCATTGACACCTCTAAGTGTTCTCAGGCCCTCTGTGTGTGTGTGTGTGTGTGTGTGTGTGTGTGTGTGTGAGAGAGAGAGAGAGAGAGTATGTGTATTGAGTAAGAGTACGTGCACAGTGCGCAGGAAGTTGTATGAGTTGAGCAACAGTCAGCTCACTGAGCCCCCACTGCTCAGCACAGAGCTCGCTCTCTCTCTCACACACACACACACACACACACACACACACACACATTAAGACACAGAAACAAGAGTTGTGAAATTCTCTCCCTTCTACCTTACTACTGCTACTTTCTACACCTCCACTCTGCTTCCACCAAGCTTGTGTGTGTGTGTAAATCTCCTTTAAGATCTGGAACACACACACACATACACACACACATTGTCAACTGACAAACAAGACATTATCTTTCATTTGTCAGTGAGTGATGCTTCTGTAGTCTGCCCTGTGCTCTTTCTCTTTAAACTGCGCCTGGTGTTCTAATGTTCTCTTTAAACTGCGCCTGGTGTTCTAATGTTCTCTTTAAACTGCGCCTGGTGTTCTAATGTCCTATAACACTGCGCCTGGTGTTCTAATGTTCTCTTTAAACTGCGCCTGGTGTTCTAATGTCCTATAACACTGTGCCTGGTGCTCTAATGCTCTGCCCAAACTGTCCAGCCGTTAACACAGTTGTCTCTCAAAGACAAGTGGACATTCCCAGAGGAAGCAGGACATTCCCAGAGGACTTATAGAATCCTTACATTTCCAGCCCTCACCTTTCTGAATTAAACCAAGCAGGGGTCAGTAATATCTATGAATTAAACCAAGCAGGGGTCAGTAATATCTATGAATTACTTTATAATGGATACATTTGCTCTTTAACTGTACTCTTTAACTGTACATACTGCATACTGTACATACTGCACTTGCTGCTCTTTGCACTTCTGATTAGATGCCAAACTGCATTTCGTTACCTGTATTTATACATGTGTAATGACAATAAAGTTGAATCTAATCTAATAATGATATACCTCACAGGCCAAGACATATTATTCACAATATAATCCCAAACTTCTTATCAGTATCAATTCCCAGATCCCTTTGGATATTATCCTCAGAAAAAAATCTCACTTTACCATAGCTGGGCACAGTGTGTCTGGTGTTCGAATGTTCTCTAATGCTGCATCTGGTGTTCTAATATTCTAGAATGTTGGGCATGGTGTTCTAATATTCTAGAACACTGTATCAGGTGTTCCAATGTTCTCTAACGCTGCGTTTGGTGTTGGCACGGGTGTTCCTCATTGGTCCAATGATTGCTTCACTTTATTCTATTGACTATTTCAGTGCAATTTATCTCCCTTGATTTGTATGAAGTGGTTTAATGCAATTGTATTAAAATTGTATTAATTAACACAAAAATTAAAATGGTCACACAAAACTCTACTCTAACAGAAAAGATAATTATATTAGGTGATTTTAATATCCATATGGATGTTGCAAACAATAGCCTGGCAATTGGATTCCAATCTCTGCTCAATCACATCGGCTTCTGCTAAAATGTAAATATACCTGCACATCAAGGTAACCACATCCTTGATCTTGTTCTGACACATGGAGTACAAATAGAACAACTTACAACCCTACCTCAACACTCTACACTATCTGACCACTACTTATCAACTTTAAAAATCACATTAGACTATATAGCATCTAACTTGATCCACTACTACACTAGGAACATAACTCCCAAAACTACAGATGACTTAATAGAAAACATTCCGTCTCTCCTTGAGCCTCTACTGAGCCAATATAGCCCTGCATTAGAAGGCTCTACGCCAAGCCCAACCCAAGTCGATCAATTAACTGATAGTGTTGTAAATGTACTATACTCCACATTCAACACAATTGCACCACTCAAAAAGAAAACTAGGAAACAAGAAAAAATTGCCCCATGGCATAGAACACAGACTCGCTCACTGAAACAAGCTGCTCGTAGACTTGAAAGGAAATGGCATGCCACTAAACTTTAAGTGTTCCGCCTTGCTTGGAAAGATAGCTTAAAAGAGTACAAGACAGCACTTAACAATGCCAAATCAGCATATTATTCCTCACTTACACAATAATAAAAATAATCCGAAATTCCTCTTTAACACTATATCCCGTTTAACAAAAAGCAGGAACGAGGTGTCCCATTCCATTCCAATAACTCTAAGCAGCAATGACTTCATGGACTATTTTAATGACAAAATTGAATCTATTACACTTAAAATAAACAACTCCCTTGTAACCTCAAATCCAGTTGGACCACATGTAATGGTTACAGCTAGCTCGAGTCAACCTGTAGCATACCTTGATTCATTCACACCCACCAATATATTGGAAATTACGTCTTTGATCTCCTCAGCTAAAGCCTCAACATGCTTATTGGATCCTATCCCAACTGATCTTCTTAAAGCTGCTCTCCCTCTATTGGCTGAGACAATTCTTAAAATTATAAACGACTCACTCATAGCTGGGCATGTCCCAAAATCTTTCAAGACATCTGTTATTAAACCCTCTATTAAAAAACCAAACCTAGATCCTGATGTCCTTGCTAATTACCGACCCATATCTAACCTCCCATTTGTATCAAAAATACTTGAAAAAATAGTGGCTAAGCAAATCTGTAGCTTTTTAAATGAAAATAATATCCAGGAAACCTTCCAGTCAGGCTTTAGAGCCAATCATAGTACATAATCAGCCCTAGTTAAAGCCTTCAATGACCTCCTTACCTCATCTGATAATGGATATATCAATATTAATCCTATTGGATCTTAGTGCTGCCTTTGACACTATTGACCATGGTATCCTACTACACAGGCTTGAACACATGATAGGCCTGGTTCAAATCATACCTCTCTGGTCGCTACCAGTTTGTACATGCTCATAATGAGTCATCAACCCGTACCAAAGTAAAGTTTGGTGTACCCCAAGGCTAAGTGCTAGGTCCCCTGCTGTTCTCCCCGTACATGTTACCTTTAGGATCTGTTATAAGGAAACATTGCATTACCTTCCACTCCTATGCTGATGATACCCAGCTTTACCTTTCTATCAAGCCTAATGACTATATGCCAATGACTAAAGATGCCTGTCTCCTAGACATAAAAACCTGGATGACTACTAATTTCCTATGTTTAAATTCTGATAAAACTGAAGTTATGATGATTGGCCCTAAACAGCTGACCAACACTCTACCCCTTCACCAAAACGTACTCAGTGGCCTGTCACCGTCATGCACCGCAAAAGTTAAAGACCTCTGGGTAATTATTGACCAGGACCTCTCTCTAAATAGTCATGCAAAACACATTTCAAAAACATCTTTTTTCCACCTACGAAATATTGCTAAATATTGCACGCATTTATTACTTCCAGGCTCGATTAATGCAATGCTCTGTTCTCTGGGTGTAGTAATACCTGTATCAAAAAACTACAACTAATACAAAAGGCTGCAGCCTGAACACTCACTAGGACTAAAAAATATGAACCTATCTCTCCTATCCTTGCTTCCTTACATTGGCTCCCTATTAAAAGTCGAATTGATTTTAAAATCTGCCATGCTCCAACATATATTAAAGACTTACTTGTCCCTTACCACCCTCCTAGAACCCTAAGATCCCAAAATGCTGGTCTCCTTGTAATCCCAAGAATATCAAAATCTACGATAGGAGGAAGAGCCTTTTGTTACCATGCACCCCTCCTGTGGAATAATCTCCCCCCCCACATTCGACAAGCGGACACTCTTAATACCTTTAAGTCTAGACTTAAAACCATCTTTACTGTTTCCCATAGTTAGGGATGGTGCTGGCAAATCATCAGTTCTCATGGGTCTTTTGGGAGGGACGGCCTCTGCTGTTGCCCCCAGTTGTGAGGCATGGCAGCCACTGACCATCCCTGCAGTGGTGCTGGGTTACCACACATCATACCTTAGTTATGCTGCTATAGCCTAGTGCCGCCACAAAAGCTTCATGTGTCATGCCGTACAACTCTCTTTCACTCTCTTACCCTCTCTCTCTCTTTCAGTTCTCTCCCAATATTTATATATGTATATTTATATACATATATGTATGCCCAAATGACACATTTGCTCTCTGATGTGCGAGCCTGGCCTAATTCACTATTTTCCTCTGTCCACAATTATCTTTGCTGAGTGTCATCCCTGCCTCATTCCGGCGGACTCCTCTCACCCTCCCCTCCTGAGTGGACTGCAACCAACACTAAGGGAGGCCCATGTCAGGACCGACTCTCCATCATAGAGGCCCTTCCTGGACGCCCATGCCAGGCCCGACTCCCCTTCCTTGAGGCTTTGTGATTGACCCCCTCTCGAAATGGCACTGTCAAATGGACCCTTACTGTTACCCCCATGACCCATCTCACTCCTTTGAGTTTGACACTATGTTTGGCTGCTGCTACATTGAGTGCTCCTTCTATAAAGGGCCACGAGACAATACTATTGTAAAAGGCACTGTAGAAATAAAACTGAATTGAATTTTACAAATGTGTTTTGTATTGATCACAGTAGTGTATTCAATACTGATTACAATAATGTGTGATCATTTGATGACTGTTAGTGAAATGAAAATAAAAGAGCAGTTTTATAAATATGCTTTTAGTTTTAACTGAAGTGTGTAATTTGGCAAACAATCAAGCAGTTAGGCAAATTGGGTGTGTCTGGATAATTGTGTGAAATATTTGGAACAAACAAGCTGTATGTTTGTGCATAAACAACTGAAAGAAACTCTAATGGGTATAATTTCTAATTTTGTTTTGTGTGTTCTATTTGACCATGTGCAGTGCTTGCCTCTCACACCGGACACTCTGATGCAATCCTGCTGGACTGAGTGTGTGTGTTTGTGTTTGTGTGTGTGTGTGGGGGAGGGGGGGGGGGCAGGAAGCATTTGAGCAATTCCACCTGACGGAGCAACACACACTTCACACACTGATCCGCCTTCACTCAGGCTAACACATACATACACACACACATTCTTTAACAATATTATAATTCTCCCACAAACACAGACTGTATGCTCTCACACACACACACACACAGAAAATTCCTCATCTACATGTACACCTATCACTAATCTTTCAGGTGATGTGTGTGTGTGTGTGTGTGTGTGCGTGTGTTTTTCTCTTGCCATGGGCTGTGTTGAGACCAGGGTTAAGGGCTCCTGAGAAACTGAATTATTTAAGTTAGTTAAATAAAGTCCAACTAAATGCACGTCTACACCTTATTCTGGCTGAAATCTAATCAAACTGGATCTACACTGATCTAGATCTGGATCTAGTTCAGACACCCAGATAATGCTGCTGGAAATCTCATTTCTCAGCGTAGATCATCGGACTGCTTGGACAGGCACTCGCCCTTAGCTTTCATTTAGGAGTGAAGCCGGTAACAACCAAGTAAAATATCCCCATGCCTCCGTCCTACTGATTATAATAATAATTATTATTATTATGATTATTATTATTATTATTGTTATTAGTAGTAGTATTATTATTAATATTATTAGTAGTATTATATAACATCAACAATAATGTTATTGTTGTTATTATTATTGTTGTCATTTTGTTATTATTATTATTATTATTATTGTTGTTGTTGTTATTTCTGAAATAAGCTGATTTTCAATAATAACTGACATGCTCACACTAATAATATTACTGACTACTGACATATGTGACACAGCACACACACACACACACACACACACACACACACACACACACACTGAATCTTTCTCAGCTAATGAATCAGTCTTTGATGTCTTCATGTCTCACTGTATCAGTGATAGGAAGACAAACTGTCATGTGTTCCTAAAGCTGTGTGTGTGTGTGTGTGTGTGTGTGTGTGTGTGTGTGTGTGTGTGTGTGTGTGTGTGTGTGTGTGTGTGTGTGTGTCTGTGAACCTGTAAGGGTTGTGAGGGCATGTGTGTGAGTGTGAATGTGTGTGTGGGGTGTGTGTGTGTGTGTTATTGTGTGTTGGGGGTGTTGTGGTTTCAGGGGAAACTAGGAATCCTCAGCTAACATTGGATGCCTCTCAACCACCCCACACACACACACACACAGGTTTAGCTGAGACACATTCATCCAAGATTTACGTCTGTATATGTGGGATTTGTTTGTGTATTCCCATTATTTATGTGTGTGTGTGTGTGTGTGTGTGTGTGTGTGTGTGTCTGGGTGAGTGTGTGCTTGAGTGCGTATGTGAGTGTGTGTACATATTTGTCAGTGTATGTGTGTCTGTGTATTGCTTTGGCTGCCTGTGTATGTGTGTCTGTGTGTGTGTGTGTGTGTGTGTGTGTGTCAGGAGGGATGACAGGTAAGACACACCTGTCTAGCTGGTTCAACCCTGTGGTT
>JAIFZK010000005.1:27600000-27605000 GCA_027481765.1 Tenualosa thibaudeaui
CCCTCCATGTTATGGACCATCTCCTGTTTGGTTAACATGCCAGCAGCACCTCAGCCCTGCCCCAAAGCACACACACACACATCCAATATTTGTCTGCGTGTATATTTTAAAATCTGTGTGTGTGTGTGTTCACGTTTCTGATGGCTAGCTGTGTGAAGCGTTGCATGGCAGACATCATTGGGGTGGGTTAGGCTACTCTGAGAGAAATAAAATGACTGAAAAATAATATATATAAGACACCAATGTGTTCATAAACCATGTAAAAATCAATTTAATTCAATAAAACATTTCTTAAAATCATTTGAAATTGTACCATTATATCTTTTACAGATTACTTCATTGCATTGCCAACACTGTTACAAAGAGTTGCATCATTCCACTGCAGTGCAACTCTTCCCTTGACAACTAGTGCCCCACATAGGGAAAGGTATTTAAATAGAAGAAATTTCAATGCGTTATTTCGTCGTGTAAACGGTACAAAAATACTGTACAAAGAGCAAATTCAGAGTCTAGTTGTTGCCTGCTGGGCGAAAGGCTCACCGAGAGGTTGCGCAATCAACCCCACCATGCCTTCCAGTCTATTCCACGGCTGTAAACACTTGTTCTTCCTCGAGAAATACCGACTGTAGGTCGACAACTTTAGCAAACACAGAGTCTCACGGCAAGAAAGATCAACTTTCAACCCAAATCACAGTCCCAGCCTGCTTCAAATGTTCTCTCAAAGTGCCGCCCGCGCACGCACGCGGTGGTCCCGTTAGCACTGACCGGTGGCGGAAAGCAGATTACGCAGCGTGGCCAGCTCTCGTGACAGCTGCTCCACGCGCTTCTGTAAACGGTCGTTCTCCGCGGCGAGCTCGAGCACTTTGTGTTGCGTCTCAAGATTGCGGAGTTTGGCTTTGTCCCGACTCTTACGGACAGCCAGGTTGTTCCGCTCGCGCCTCAGTCGGTACTCCTCGCTGTCTTTATCCAGGCGCTTCTTCCCCTTTCCGCCAGACGACATCTTGCCTATCTGCTGCGGGGAACCCGCCTTACCTGGCGGGGCAGGTGTACCGGGAGGACTGGAGCATGAGGAGGACGCGTTGGAAATGTTTCCCAAACTGCCGCTCGGTGCGGATTGGAACTGCAGATAGGAGCGCATGTCAAACCCAGAACCATCCATTCCTGACTCCTCGCGGGGCTCGTCCCGGGGACCGCCTTTATTAGCCGCGCTCCCACCGAACTCCGGGCTGTAGACGGTGTCCACTCGGGTCTCCTCGAGGTAGCCCAGTGGGTTTGCGTCCCGGAGGCTATTGATCACGCCGGGTTCCCGGTCGTTCAGTGAGATGTAGTTCCTGTAAGGTGACACCCGCTTGTTTCGGCTCTCGTCGAGAAACTCGTACACCTCTCCGCGCTGTAGAGGCGCCTGGTTTTGGCTGGCCAGATGGTGATAGTGGAGTGAATCTACGTAGATGCTGAAGTCGATCGTCTTCTCGTGCTGAGAGATACCAAGTTTCGTCATGGAGTCGTCAATGGACTGCTTGCATATGCCGTTGCCGACGGGACTGCTAAGACTGTTGCTACCGTGGAAAGCAAGGCAATCCCCCTCGTAAAAACCGGCCACTTCCATGGATCTTAACACCCGCCGGATTGCGGGAATATACAAAACTATGCGCCGAGCGCTCTAACAGTCAAGAGCTTGCAGAGACTGTCTAGCTGACCAAAATAAAGTTCCAGAAAGCTGCACAGATCGACGTTATCTCCCTTACACTGTTGTAGCAGGAATCGGACACGTAAAAGTCTGTTTAAGTCGGTTAGTTTCGAGTCAGTGCTCCTCGCAGTTTGTTGGCAGAACTGTCCTACAGGTTTGCGGCAAAGAATTTAACTGGTGGAAGAAAAGTGGGCGGGGTTCTGGGGCTGCTCTGAAACTTATTTCAGCAAGTACATAGAGCGAAATGAAACAAATTCAACTAGAGCGAAAATTGAGGGAAGATCAGTCATTAAAATATATGCAATGTCAGTGATAGGCCTAGAGTATGTGTCAAACTGCAAAATAGTTATTCATCATTTTCAAAAAAAACTTGTCTGGGACACAGAGACAAACTTCGTCTCCTCTTAATGTCCCAAGAAGTCACTTATCTCTAGAAGGGGCCCATGAGGGTAATGGAGATCAAGCGATACAGACGTAAATGAAGTTGGTTACACATGGAAATTGTAGCCAGATAAACACGGCACACTGTTGACATAAACAAACCAAGCCACAAACAAACAGTACCCAAGGAAGGGGGCGTGTTGTGACTCATGTGCGTTTTGAGCACACAGCTTGACGTTAGGCAACGTAACTGAAACCAAGCGTGACGCCGTGTTCCAGTTTTGCCTTCAGTTGAGACTGATCCCAAGACGCCCCCTTGTGGATTTGATGGCAATTACGGAAATTAAGTTTTTTTATTTAGCTGCTATGGCTAGTTAAAGTAACTATGGCTAGTTTTTTTCCCACACCAATGAAACCTAAACACTCAAAACATGTTTTATGTCCCAAAACACACAATTCTTGCGGAACCCTTCAAACTGCTTAAAATGTGTGTTTTTGTGTCAAGACACAAGACGCTCAAAGCTCCGAAATCACAGGAAACCTAAGCCATAAGTGGTGAACAGGTTACACCAGTCATCAATACTGAATAGGCCACACCCGGCTCTATTGCTCTCTGCTCTGTTGATAGCCAGTTGAAATAAGTATGGTTGTTAATTCCTATATAGATGGGATGGGTTGTCTGAAATATGATGGGTGTTTATTATTATTATGAACAGTACAGGACGGGTTGGGGGTCAGATGTTCAAACGGGAAGGAAAAAATCCTTTCAGCCAAGAGATAAAAATGAGAAATAATACGTAAAAAGTTTTTGATCCTTAAAGACGTTTATAGGACGTTTCTGATCCTTAAACATCCTCCTCCTTCTTACTTCATCTTGTCTTCCTCCTCCTCCAAAACACTAACTCATACTCCTCTTCCTTCTTCTACAAAACTCTAATTCATATGCCTCCTCATCCTCTTCCAAAACTCTAACTCAAGGCGAATTCAAGATCACTGTGCAGCGCTGCTCAGGGGGTGACTAAACGTGATGCACACTGGTTAAAATGCTGTCCACGATGACCTGGGTAGGAGTGATCGCGGCTCCGCATTTAGTGTCACATAACCTTAAGTTATAGCGGGAGCAAGGTGCTTGCAGAGCAGCTGAGCAGTTGCTCTCCAGGTACTGCACGAGTCTAGACCCCGCCTTCATGATGACAAACTTCGCCCTGATTGGCTTGAATCTCCCTTGACAAAAATGATGCATTTTTCTTTGTGCTTCCATGCACATTTTCCCAAAACTTAAGGAATATTGTGATTTCTGACAGAAATGGTACTGAACACATTTCAAATAATATGTTATTTTAAGCTGTTTTGTGACCATATGGCAACAATTCTGTCTAATACTGAGTGTGCTACAAAACATATATTTTAAATGCGTGCCATTATGGTTTATTAAAACATCATGAAAATTGATTTCAGCAGCGATCATGTTTATTTCAAGGACTAAGGGAGTTCAAACTGTATTTAATGCAAACAAAATTCTGCGATGTCTCCCGTGAGTCACACGGTATAGACTGCAGGTAGATGTGTTCAGCTTCTGTTGAATTCTTTCTGACACACCCACCAAAGGAAAGAAAAGGAACTCAAAAGCCTGTTGCAAAGCGTTGCACCATGTTGCGGCCAAACATCTTGTTCAAATAGTAAACCGTAGCAAACCACATAAAAACGGTGCATCGCTTTAACTCGCCCCTGTTGTCTTTTAAATTTGAAGGCTGGGTGAAGTCCCAGGTATTAAATTGCCAATAAAACTACCAATTTACAATTTCACCTCAAGTGTGCTGTGCAGTGAAATGGGTTCACAGTCTCACAGCAAATGTGCTACAACACACATCGAATGTCAAGCTGTGATTTCAGGGGGGCAAACTTAGTGAAGTCTGGCAACAAGTGTTTTCAGAGACGACCTGCTTAAAGAATCACTGCTGGAGTTTAGGGACGTTCAGGGAACAATAACAACCATAACTGTTTAGGTCTAAATAATCTCATCCTATACCTGCAACTGTGTTATATTCATGTCATAGTGTCTGATACTGGGTACATGATATATGATAAAGGATTTAAGATGAGATGAGAATTAAGAAGTAGCCTAGAGGAAGCTCCTGTGAGAGAGCAGAGATTGACGAAGGGAAAATGGATCAATCAAGGAGTTCAAGTGCAACACATAGCAACACGATTAAAGAAACAAAAACAGAGGTGCACTGACTGCCTTGATATGGTGTTGCTATGTGTTTTGTGTTTTTGTCCAAGCTTGATTAAAACATGAATATGGTTAATTTCTTTTGACTTTTAACTCTTATCATTCAATTGGTTGTGGATACTGTGCTGATTATCTTTGACACACATCAGTGCTGATGATGGTGACTTTTCTGACGCACCCACCAAACGAAAGAAAACTACCTCAGAAGCCTGTTGCACAGCGTTACACTACGTCTCGTTCAATTATTCCAGTAAACATAGCAAAACGGTGCTTTGGTTTAACTCGACATAGGTCTGTCCATTTCAATCAACATTAAGCCTACGAGACAGTAAGACTTTCTTGTTTACAAATTAAAACAGGTGTGCCCAATAGAGCGTTTTTGAAAACCTGGAAAATACTGTTATTGTTAAGGCCTGTTGTTTATGAGGGACATGGAAACTCCGACTTGGAAACAAACACCGCAGTTCAGTTTTTCTCTCAAGAAGCCATCAGTGAGCGGCATGAATTCATCTCATTGGCCAAAACGGGTGGGGTCATTCTCTGCTCCGGAGACGGGATTGGTGGCCGGCTTAGTTATGAAAGTTTGAACCAATCACAGATGAGCTGCGTGCGAGAGTCCTGGACGCTATTGGACTACAACGGCAAACTTGAGCTAGAGCAGCAAGGCGAGGCTTTCTGCGCGAGGAATTTGTACATCTC
>JAIFZK010000005.1:27612500-27630000 GCA_027481765.1 Tenualosa thibaudeaui
ACTCTACACGACTATACTATTCTATTTTAAACTACTCTACACGACTCTACACTATTCTATTCTAAACTATACTACACGACTACAGAACACGACTCTACTCTACACGACTCTACACTACTCTACTCTACGCTACTCTACTCTACACTACTCTACTCTACACTACACGACTCTACTCTACACGACTCTATGCTACTCTACTCTATGCTACTCTACACTACACGACTCTACACTACACGACTCTACTTGCACTCCTGGTTCAAGTCCTATCTTACTGGACGGTCGTTCAGTGTCTCATGGCTAGGACAGACATCGGCACTTCACCAACTCACCACAGGAGTACCCCAAGGATCTGTGCTGGGGCCCCTTCTCTTCGCCCTGTACATCACCTCGCTGGGCTCAGTCATCCACTCCCATGGCTTCTCTTACCACTGCTATGCTGATGATACCCAGCTCTATCTGTCCTTTCCGCCTGATGACTCCACGGTGTCAACACGGATCTCGGACTGTCTCTCTGATATATCTGCATGGATGAAAGGACATTACCTCCAACTAAATCTCAAAAACTGAACTGCTGGTCCTCCCAGCTAAACAAGCCATACATTACGATATCAGCATCAAGACCGACTCCCTGTCTGTTTCTCCCACCAAAGTGGCAAGAAACCTAGGTGTCATGATTGATGACCAACTGACCTTTGCAGATCACGTTGCCTCTGTGGCTCAGTCGTGCCGCTTTTCCCTATTCAACATAAGGAAGATCAGGCCGTACCTAACCCAACATGCAACCCAGCTCCTGGTACAGACCCTGGTTATCTCTCGGCTTGACTACTGCAATGTCCTCCTATCAGGCCTACCAGCCTGTGCAGTGAGACCGCTACAGATGATCCAGAATGCAGCTGCACGTCTGGTCTTTAACCAGCCAAAAAGAGCACATGTCACACCTCTGTTCATTGAACTTCACTGGTTACCCTTGGCTGCTCGCATTAAATTCAAAGCACTTATGGTGGCCTACAGGGTGAATGATGGCTCTGCTCCCATCTACCTGAATTCTCTCCTGAAGCCCTATGTCACCCGACGACCGCTTTGCTCCTCTAAGGAACGTTTTCTAGCACGGCCAACACCTCGTGCAGGTCAATCCAGACTCTTCTCGTATCTGGTTCCGCGCTGGTGGAATGAACCCTTTCCACCTTCAAGAAACTCGTGAAGACCCAGCTCTTCCAAGAATATCTCCTGGCGTAAACTTTGAGAATGCACTTAACAATTTAATTTCTCTGCACTATTGCACTTTCAACTTATAATGGTGCAGTTTCTATGTTAGCAATATGCACCCCTTGTTTGTGCTTTCATTGTGTCATAGCTTGAATGTTATCTTCTTTTGTAAGTCGCTTTGGATAAAAGCGTCTGCTAAATGCCTAAATGTAAATGTACTCTACACTGCTCTACTCTACTCTACTCTACACGACTCTATGCTACTCTACTCCTCACGACTCTACTCCTCACGACTCACGACTCTACACTACTCTACTCTACACTACTCTACTCTACACGACTCTACTTTACACGACTCTATGCTACTCTACACTGCACTGCTCTACTCTACATCACTCTGCAGTGTTCAACTTAATACTACACTACTCTGCTGGGTTTGGTTGGGTTTTCATGACAAGGCTCCACCTCAGTGTGCTTGTGGTGGGTGGGGTGACGAGTAGCATAAACAGGCTACCATCCTCTTATTGTTTATTGGCCATGTTAAATTAGCATGAGACTAAGTAAACTAGCCTACATCCCAACAGATTAGTGTGTCTATGAACCAAGCTAAAGAACTAATGTGCCAGTCAGTACCTATAGGGCAACATACTTACTCTAACTAGAACCAGAAACAGTTCATGGAAGTCACTTAAACCTGATATATATATCGCTCTAACCTAACTTTATTTGGTAAGACTTTATTTGAAGGGGTCTACATAAGGTTGACACATCACATGATGTGTATCATAAACATTATTGACACCTCATTGATAGTTATGACTGTTGGCTTGAGTTTTTGTAATATCTACATCACAAAGCCTGCATTTCAAAAGCGCGAATGTCATTAATATTTATGATACATAATACATTGATTATATTCATGTATTCAGCAGATGCTTTTATCCAAAGCAACTTACAAAAGAGGAGGAACATTCAAATCATGTCATGTTTGTAACAGGCTCTTATGTAGACCTTTTCAAATAAAGTCTTACCATTATTTTGCTTGGGCCACTTAACTATTCAATTAAATTCAATTCAATTTTATTTATACAGCGCCTTTTACAATAGTATTGTCTCGTGGTGCTTCACAGAAGGAGCACCCAAGAGCAACAGGGGCAAGGAAAAACTCCCTTATGTTCAGTTAATCTAGGAAGAAACCTTGGGCAGATCCACGACTCAAGGGGCTAACCCAACTGCCAGGGGTCATGGAGAAAAATTACAACCATGATAGACTACAAGTTGTCAATGGTTTTAGCTGAGGTTCATAATAGTTCATAATGGAGTGTTATCCTACTTTACATTATATGGTAGTCAGTCTATAGGTGGTATAGGTGGTAGGTACTAACTAATGTTAGTAACGTTATACAGGTGGTTATCAGTCAGTGAATTACCACCACTTCTTCATTTAAAACATGATGTAGCTAGTTTGCTAGCATTAGCTCGCTAACAACTACATAGTGGCAGCTGCCTGACCTCCAAATCTGAACAGTAACATCTTAGACTATTAAGCTTGAATTTATGCCAAACAGTTGCAGATTATGACAGTAACTCCAGAAAGATGTGATGACCAATTTGCTTTGGTAAAATTCCACACGTGTCCCATTTACTTCAGTCTCTGCTTCAGTGCAGCAAAGCTCGTGAAGTAGACAAACAGCCTGGAATAGTTCTGCTGATCATCATCTCTCTCTCCCTCTTTGTTTTTTGGCTTTTCATCTCTCCCCCCCTTCTCTTTCTCTCTCTCTCTCCCTCTCCTTCCCCTCTCAGGCCTTCATCCGTCCATTCAGAGAGCACCACATAGACCCCACGGCCATCACTCGACATGACTTCATTGAAACCAACGGGGACAACTGTATGCTTACCATCATTCCACTGGCCAACATGGCTCACAGCTTTCTCACACTCTCTCCTGGTGAGACACACACACACACTGCATGCTCACACATTTTTGCACAATTCCTTCATTCAAACTAGCAGAGATGTGATGACTGATTCCCCATTCAAACTAGCAGAGAGAAATGATGACCTGTTCAAACTAACAGAGACATGATGACCCGTTCAAACTAGCAGAGACATGATGACATATTCACTGTTCAAACTAGCAGAGGGACGTGATGACCCGTTCAGACTAGCAGAGACGTGATGACCCGTTCAGACTAGCAGAGACGTGATGACCCGTTCAGACTAGCAGAGACGTGATGACCCGTTCAGACTAGGAGAGACGTGATGACCCGTTCAGACTAGGAGAGACGTGATGACCCGTTCAGACTAGCAGAGACGTGATGACCCGTTCAGACTAGCAGAGACGTGATGACCCGTTCAGACTAGGAGAGACGTGATGACCCGTTCAGACTAGCAGAGACGTGATGACCCGTTCAGACTAGCAGAGAGACGTGATATGAAGAGATATGAAGACCCATTCCCCATACTTCGCCATACAGACTAGCAGAGAGACGTGAGAGACTGAAAGACAATAGAAATGGGCTGAGTGGCAAAGTGTTCTTAGCATAGCATTGAGTTGGGGCATTCCAATGGAAAACCTCAATTCCCACTGTGTAATACTCACATGCAACTATATTATGTTAAGTTCACCTCCCTGTGGAAAATCCTAATTTTTACACTGACCATAACAACTCCTCTCTCTGTGCCCTCTAGTGGAGCAGTATCGTAACTACCCCTTCCACTGTTACGTGTTTGCGCTGGCCATCTTTGTGACTCTGACCAATCAGATCCATAAGTGGTCGCACACGTACTTCGGGCTCCCGCTCTGGGTTCAGAAGCTGCAGGACTGGCACATCATCCTTCCCCGTAAACACCACCGCATCCACCACGTGTCACCGCACGAGACGTACTTCTGCATCACTACAGGTAACACACACACACACACACACACACACACACACACACACACACCACCGCATCCACCACGTGTCACCGCACGAGAGTTACTTCTGCATCACTACAGGTAACACACACACACACACACACACACACACACACACACACACCCGCATCCACCACGTGTCACCGCACGAGACGTACTTCTGCATCACTACAGGTAACACACACACACACACACACACACACACACACACACACACCACCGCATCCACCACGTGTCACCGCACGAGACGTACTTCTGCATCACTACAGGTAACACACACACACACACACACACACACACACACACCACCGCATCCACCACGTGTCACCGCACGAGACGTACTTCTGCATCACTACAGGTAACACACACACACACACACACACACACACACACACACACCACCGCATCCACCACGTGTCACCGCACGAGACGTACTTCTGCATCACTACAGGTAACACACACACACACACACACACACACACACACACACACACACACACACACCACCGCATCCACCACGTGTCACCGCACGAGACGTACTTCTGCATCACTACAGGTGACACACAGGACTGGGCAATTAATTGAAAAAATAATCAAAATCAGCACGACTGCTAATCAAAATCAGCACGACTGCTAATCGTTGTTGACTGTTACTGTTATTTTTGTTTATTTTGTAGACTTTTCTTTATAATCTGATTTTGATTTGAAGCCCTAAAAATCAATATAAAAATGGAAAAATATATTGTGATCAGATTTTTTTTGCCATATTGCCCAGCTGTAGTAACACACAAACACACTTCTGCACGGCTACATGTAACACACACACACACACATACACACACTTCTGCATGGCTACAGACAACACACACGCATATATGGACACACCTCTGCATGGCTACCTCAACACACACACACACAGACACACTTCTGCATGGCTACAGGTAACACACACACACACAGATGAACACACTTCTGCATGGCTACAGGTCACACACACACAGATGAACACACTTCTGCATGGCTACAGGTAACACACATACACACACACACACACACAGATGAACACACTTCTGCATGGCTACAGGTCACACACACACACACAGATGAACACACTTCTGCATGGCTACAGGTAACACACACACACACACAGATGAACACACTTCTGCATGGCTACAGGTAACACACACACACACACACACAGACACACTACTGAATGACTACAGATAACACACACATGGACACACTTCTGCATTGCTACAGATGACACACACACACACACACACACAGAAACATTTCTACATGGCTACAGGTAACATGGACACACACACACTACCTGCTTAACTGGATCTGGATGTGGAACTGGTCAACTTAACAACATCCATATACGAGTGTCTGAATGCTGATCTGTGTGTGTGTGTGTGTGTGTGTGTGTGTGTGTGTGTGTGTGTGTGCGCGCAGGCTGGCTCAACTACCCGTTGGAGAAGATTGGGTTCTGGCGGAATCTTGAGGAGCTGATTCAGGGGGTTACGGGAGAGAAGCCACGCTCTGATGACCTCAAGTGGGCCTGCAAAACCCACTAGCCCCCACCACACACACACACACACACACACACACACACACACACACACACACACACAGCCCCACCTGCATATCCCTGCTGACTGTCCATTCTGTGGTTGCTGAGCTGTTCTGCTGTGTTTCCTCTGGTTCCTACCTCAGAGACCTCCTCCACTGCTCCCCTGCGCCCCCTGCAGGCCTCTCCTCACAGGAGGTACTTCTGGAGGACCTGCAGGGGGCGCCATCGGCTGGACCTTATTAGGTTGGGTTTGCTGGGACTGGTCTGATTCAGGCCTCCTTTCTAACCCCAACACCTGGACTTTTCAGGAGCATTTTGCGTGCGTGTGTGTATAGGTTGCGTGCGTGTGTGTATAGATTGCGTGCGTGTGTGTATAGGTTGCGTGCGTGTGTGTATAGGTTGCGTGCGTGTGTGTATAGATTGCGTGCGTGTGTGTATAGGTTGCGTGCGTGAGTGTATAGGTTGATGTTGGGATTTAAAGCAATAGTGTCTCATAGTCTTTCAGCAGTTCTGTAGCCCCGCCCCAGTCGGCCCCTGAAGCCATGGGCCCCTACACAGGCAGTGAATGACTCTCTCATACACACACACGCACGCACACGCACACACACACACTCCATGTGTGCACACACACACTTGGATGTGTGAATATCCAAAGTGTGGAAATCCTTGAGGAGAAGAGTAGAGGGCGGTGTTAATCTACATCCAATCTTGTCCTGTGGTTCTTGTGCCATTGTGACGGAACTAGAACCGTAAGAGGACGGGATTTGGACACGGGCCCGTCTCATAAGCTCTGATGTCATCAGTCATGTGGACTCCAGGGCACCAGAGGGCGCTGTTTGTTTTGGTGCTGGTGTCCAGAGCGCCTTCAGTCACTTCAGTGTCTTCACCCTGTGCTTGTGTCCAGCTGGGCTGTCAGTTATGCAGTTAACTTCCTGTAGCCTTACCAGCCAGACACGGCTCGTCCAGACCCACTTTAGACCCAGGCTAGGTCTGGTTCAAGTCCAGTTTAAACATATTTTAGACCCAGACTAGGTGTGGTTTAGGTCCAGCTTAAAGCCAGTTTAGACCCGCATGTGGGCCATGCCTGTGCCAGAGTCGGTGACTCTCCCTCTCCAGTGCAGTAGAACAACTTTCTCATGCTGGTCAGCTCTTCACTACGCCTTTGTTTTCTAGAACTTTCTAGAGCTCAGAATGCAACTTTTGTGCTGCAAACCAGGGCTCCGCCTGCCTTATGGCATGTCACACACACACACACACACACACAGACACTCTCACACGCTCAGATGCTCCATTACAGCTCTCATACCAAATTCACCTTCCCCAGAATTGTCCCTCAATATAGCCATGCTTGTGTGCGTGTTGGTGTGCGTGTGTGTATGCGTGTGTGTGTGCTTTGTTCGTGGGCCTCATGAGGTCCTAAGCATATTGGCTCAGAAATGTCTCTCCTGGCACAGCCCTATGCAGTCTAAAATTTCATGCCCTTTTATGTCTTAATGAGTAGGACAGTAGCATGTCTGGCCAGGAGACATGTGTGTGTGTGTATATGTTACTCAGCTTTAGGGACAGGGAAGGGGTGTGTATCTGTGCCATCAGTCAGATGTTGAGGTTCCTCCGCTGGTTTGAAACGGCAGACAGGCGTTGCGTTCCCCAGTCTAGCATTCCTTGGAACCCTGCTCACTGGGACCCCTGCTCACTGGGACCCCTGCTCACTGGGACCCCTGCCCAAAACATGTGTGTAACATGTGTGTGTATGTCATTCAGTGTGCGTGTCATCAGTCTGCACAGACCCCAGTGTGGATGAGAGAAGCCTGGAGAGGAATGAAGTTAGTCTACTAACATTCTCTAACTCTGTGCTGGAGCCCAGTCAGACTGAGGTCATAATGAGGTCACCCTCCAAAACCCTCATCTGCTGCTGCAGAATATGGGCCCCTCCATGGTCAGGCGTGGGTCTGTGTGTGTTTATATGATGTTTCTAGTCAAATGAGTGTTTTACCCCTGGTGGTGGTATTGGTGTTAAGCGTAGTGCTCTGACCCAGGGGGTGGTGTGTGTGTGTGTGTGTGTGTGTGTGTGTGTGTGTTTACATGTTTGTAGTGCCAAGCTCCATGGGGTTAGTATTCGTGTCTGAAGTGCTTGAAATGAATGTCCAGAGCTCAGCAGCCTTACTGCACTTCAGTTTGGCCCCCTCCTCACTGTGGGACTGGCCACCACCGCCCCCTCCAGCGGCTCTGCACACACACACACACACACACACACACACTTGTTTTGGCAAAAAGAATCTCCAGAGCTCATGTGCCAAACGCTTGAGATTTTATGACAAATGTCCTGTCCAACCACGTCTTGTTGAGACTGGCGTTTCTTGTTTCAAAAGGTCAAAAGTCAGAGGTAATTAGAACTGACGATCTGCAAAATCTGCTTTTTATATAGGTCAATACTAAAGGGTCAATCTTGCTTCTCCATATTAAGGTCAGTAAGCCTCTGTGTATAAAGGTCAATAAGGTGGCAGCACTAGGGTGGATGCCAGTGGGGTCTGAAGCCTCAGTGTGTCCCCCCAGTGCTGTGGAGGCTGAAGGGGGTTTAGTGTGGCGTTTCTGTGGTGGGAGAGAGTGGTCAGGTAGTCTTAGGCTAATCAGTGTTGCTTTAGGTGAGTGCATAGTAGTTCCTAGACCGTGGTCAGCTTTGCTTAATGTCTATAGGGGTGAGAGGATCCCTCTGGTAGAGCAGGTCTTCTGCCTTTGAGCAGTACTAGTGAGATTTTTTTTCCGTGATGGGCAAGATGGGGGCTGGGCTTGACTGGAGCCCTTCACTCCCGATGTTGATGTCTGACTGGACCGAACAAGGTTCTGGTTCTAATAGGACAGGGGAACCCACCTGCACTAGATCAGGCAGGTTCCACCACACGGACTCCTCTTTATCTGAAGATCAATTCTACAGGCCAAACATCTGATGCTAACTAGATTTAGCCGCTATTTTATTTACTGGTCTGTCACAGCCTTTATATTATCTCCAGGTATGTCACAGCACTCCACATCACAAGGAACATGGAGTACTTACATGTTTGAGATAGGATGCTTAAGTGTTGAAGCAGCTGATTTTCTGCAGGGACATCCTTGCGGTAGATGTTGGTGAGGTGGTTTCTTGTTGCCAGAGGTTGTGCTTTCCCTCTGCATTTTGGAAGGGGTTGTCTGAAGAGAAACACTTGCTTTTTAAATTCTACTAAAATATCAAAATAATGCCTTGATGCCTTTCTGTTGTATCCCACTTTGGAGTACTGTTGTATATATTATATTTATAATTAAACTAAATAAATGCCTATGACTACATATGTTGTTTTTCAGTGTCATTTATTTGTGAACAGAAATGTCCCTACGAGTGTAAATGCAGAGTAAACTATCACATAAAGACTCCATGTACCTATTCTGTAGCTTAATCCAGCATTGTGAATCATGAAAGTGTCTATGCAACATAATGTCACCAGCGTCAAATTAGTTCATAGTTTTTATTCCATAATTTGGACATGATGTGATGCGCGCCGCACCGCACCGCTCTGCGCCCGAGCCTGTAGTAGCGTGCGCGCACCCTCTGCACAGCGACAAGATGGCGGTGTCCGCCGGATCAGGTAAATGAATCTCTCAACATGAGCATCAGAATTTGCTGTCCTGCGTGGCAGAATCAGGTTCACGTACAGGTCATTATTAGGAAAGGTTATGGTTTTAACATACAGATCGTGTATGATCATATCCCAGATAGACACTGCTTAATAATTCGTCAACTTTACCGATTGTGATTATCGCTATGGTTAGCCAATACACTTAGCCAGCTAGCATAGCTCACTGCTTAGTTTGCAAGGCGGGTTAGCTAGTAAGCTACCGCCTTAAATTTCGTAGGGTTACCATGCCTTTGTTTGCTAGCTCGCTAGGTGACACCGCTATACCAGTATTCTGTCATGTGTTTGTGCACTGTTGAGTCATGGGTCGTGTTTGGGTTTCTTTAAGGCTCGTTAAATAGCCAGACAAAATATTCTGACATTAACGCTGTCTTAAGCATGCCAGTAACTCAATGGCCCTCCGACACCTAGCCACCTACTGCCGCGTCACTCATAATGCTTTGTTGTTATGCTAGCCAGCCCGTTCCCTGGCATGTCATGCATTCTACAGGCGGGCCACTCCAAGGTATTGCGAACTTTTCTCTTTTCCACATCTTATGAACTGCGTGTCTTTTGTTCAAGTTCTGCTGAACGCAGCTCTTAGACAGGGTGCATTCTGCTCAAGTTGACGCAACGATAGAAAAAAGCTAACGTTAGCTTTAAGGTGCATGCCATCTGTCAAGTAGCTAGCCAAGCTAAACGGATAGCAGCTTTCTCACCTTCTTGCTGTGGCTTAACGTTTGCAATATTCGCTAGAATTGTGCCCTTTTGATTTCGCCCTGTCACACTGTGGGGATTTAAGAGCCTTCATCCACCTTACATGTAATTCTAAAGTGATGCAGGGGGTCTTAACGTCACACCCTTACAATCTAACCTCGCTCGATGCATTACTGTTGCATTTGTAAGAGCCGCTTGCTATTACACGCATGTTATGTTGGAATCAGATTTGTCGTACAAATGTTTTGAAGCTAGCCTCGAGAACATGGCAGAAGTAGGAATTTTGAGGGACGGGGTGGGAAAGGCGTGTCTGGCTGTCAGGTGCTTCCACGCAGGATCCCCAGGTCTGCTCACTACAGACCAGGCATGCTCAGAGCCTAGGTGGCTTCGCTCGGCCTGCTCTGAGCTGAGAGAAGTGAGAAACGATTGTCTTAGACTGCTCTTTATTGGCTCTGCTTAGAGAAACTTATACATTGTATGGCTTTAGTTGGGAACTTTGTTTGCACCAATGCGACCAGAGACAGGTTTGGGTGTAGGAAGTTGTTTCCATTTGAATGGGTTGCTAGGCAGGGCCCCAATGACTACATATTCTTTTGGATGAGTTGCTAGGCAGGGTCTTGATGACTACTAATTCTTTTGGATGAGTTGTTAGGCAGGACCTTCATGACTTTGCTGGTCTGGTTTGTGCTGGAGGTGATTGTATCTGCTCCCAGTCACTAGTCTGGTTGGATTCAGTGGCGCTCGGTGACATCCAGCAGGTTCAGCCGGAGTTTTTTCCACATTTTTTCCACAGAAGCAACTCTCTCTCTCTTTCACACACACACACACACACACACACGGCTAGAAATGCAAAATCTTCAAAAGTTCAAGATTTGCATTACTGGTTTTAAAGGTGCATTACTGGATTTAAAAAACTCACACCAAAAGCTGTAAGTTTACCTCCATGTTCCATAAATTAAATTATGTGTGTGTGGGTGAGGTGTCAGGTGTGTGCTCACTGGTCAATCATGACATGAACTGAATGATAGACAGCACAGACTGTCACCAGGTGTGTGTCGCCTCCTAGTGGCCACTAGCTGCAATTGCAAATGGGAGAAAAAAAAACAGAATATTTTTTTTGTCCTCCAAAGCAAACTGCTGATGGGTGAAGGCACACACACACACACACACACACATTTGTGCTGTCTGTAGGACAGACAGATAAACCCTTACTGATACACACACACACACGTGAGGATGGAACAGCAGAATGGTGCAATATTATATATGGGCTGTTCCATAACACCAACAGATTGCTGTGGTATTTGTATGATGTGAATGATGATGGGAAAAGTTCCATAAAATTTGTTTTGCATGGAATTACCCACATGCATTTGTGTGTGTGTGTGTGTGTGTGTGACATAGGCGTGAAGGTTCCTCGTAACTTCCGGCTTCTAGAGGAGCTAGAGGAAGGTCAGAAGGGAGTAGGGGATGGAACAGTCAGCTGGGGTCTGGAGGATGATGAAGACATGACCCTCACCAGGTGGAGAGGGATGATCATAGGACCCCCACGGGTGAGCTCACACACACACACACACACACACACACACACACACACACACACACACACACACACAGGTCTGGAGGACGATTAAGACATGACCCTCACCAGGTGGAGAGGGATGATCATAGGACCCCCACGGGTGAGCTCACACACACACACACACACACACACACACACACACACACACACACACACAGGTCTGGAGGACGATGAAGACATGACCCTCACCAGGTGGAGAGGGATGATCATAGGACCCCCACGGGTGAGCTCACACACACACACACACACACACACACACACACACACACAGGTCTGGAGGACAATGAAGACATGACCCTCACCAGGTGGAGAGGGATGATCATAGGACCCCCACGGGTGAGCTCACACACACACACACACACACACACACACACACACACACACACACACACACACACACACACAGGTCTGGAGGACGATTAAGACATGACCCTCACCAGGTGGAGAGGGATGATCATAGGACCCCCACGGGTGAGCTCACACACACACACACACACACACACACACAGGTCTGGAGGACAATGAAGACATGACCCTCACCAGGTGGAGAGGGATGATCATAGGACCCCCACGGGTGAGCTCACACACACACACACACACACACACACACACAGGTCTGGTCTGGTCTGGAAGACTACAAGGACGTGACTCTCACCTGGTAGAAAGGGATTATCATAGGACCACCATGGGTGAGCACGCACCCACACACACACACACACACACACACACACACACACACGGGTCTGGAGGACGAGAAGGACATGACTCACCAGGTAGAGATCTGTCTATACATATATATATATCTATATATCTGTCTGTATGCAAAACTGTTTTACTATAGGTAGACAGGAACACTAGTAAAATCACAGTTTACAGGAACATGGGTTAAATTACAGAATTGACTAGGAAGGTGATCAAGATGACAGTATTTTGCATGACGCTTGTTAAGATGACAGATTTATAGTCTTTAATTTTCAGAAAACTTTGTCGGTCACAAATAAATGGTGAGATGTCTTAGTCTGGAGGCTCAGGTCTTTCTTTAATGAATTGCATCATGTCAAGTGTCCAAACTAGTCTGTGTCCTCACTGGAGGCGAGAGTGTGTTCTTGTCCCAAATGTGTCCTCCCTCCTCCCCAGACCATCTATGAGAACCGCATGTACAGTTTGAGGGTGGAGTGTGGGCCCCGGTACCCAGAGACCCCACCCTTTGTCCGCTTTGTTACCAAGATCAACCTGAACGGTGTACACAACTCCAACGGTGTGGTGAGTGTCCAACCGAATGCCCACACACGCACATGTATGCACACACACATGCATGCATGCAGACACACACACACACACACACACACACACACACACACACACACACACACACACACACGTGCACGCACACACACAATTGCTGGTCATGAGGCGAGTCATCTGTGCAAATGTGTGAGTGTAAATACACACACACACACACGGCAACTCCAAGTCCAGCTCAAATTTCAAACCAGTTTCCAGGCTTACAGCACAGGCAGAAACCCTGCAGGAGAATACATGGCTGATGGAAGGTGTGTGTGTGTGTGTGTGTGTGTGTGTGTGTGTGTGTGTCTGTCTACGTTCACACCAGCCTTCATGGCCCTCTTATTGGCAGCCATGTTGAACGAACCCCTTTTGTTAATTAAGTGTAATCATAACAAAACATAGTTGATTCCAAAGTCCTTTGACGACGTCTAGGCTTGACATTCCGTCTGATTTCATTCTCGTTTGAGTTAACTTGAGTACCTGCAGCTGACTTCAGTTCTAAAGACCAGCCCTAATTAGTCACTTTGACGGAATACCCCCATGGACCGTGGAAAAGTAGATTACCAACTCTAGTGACAGAAGATAATCAGTGAACAGTGTTTTAATATTTAATCCACTGCTTGATCGTTAGGGGTTTGGTGTGTGTGTGTGTGTGTGTGTGTATATGTGTGTGTGGGGGGGAGGGGGGTGTTGGAATGGGGCATGGGACTACATGGTCTAGCTGTCTTTAGAAGATGTGCATTATCAAGACATTTTTCGGGGTGTGTGTGTTTTCTTTAAGTAAATGATGGTAAATATGTTCAGACTTTCAGTTTGTGTATACTAGGGAAGGGCAGCCATTTCAGCTCTGCTCCTCTGTGTGTGTGTGTGTGTGTGTGTGTGTGTGTGTGTGTGTGTGTGTGTGTGTGTGTGTGTGTGTGTGTGTGTGTGTGTGTGTGTGTGTGTGTGTGTCTCTCCAGGTGGACACGCGTGCCGTGTCTGCGCTAGCCAAGTGGCAGAACTCGTACAGCATCCGTGTGGTTCTGCAGGAGCTGAGGAGACTCATGATGTGCAAAGAGAACATGAAGCTACCACAGCCTCCAGAGGGACAGATCTACACCAACTAACACACACACACACACACACACACACACACACACACACAGACAGACAGACAGACAGATCTACACCAACTAACACACACACGCACACACTCACAGACAGATCTACACCAACTAACACACACACACACGCACGCAGACAGATCTACACCAACTAACACACACACGCATGGAAACACACACAAGCACACACATGCAGACAGATGTACACCAACTAAATCACACACATGCAAGCATTTGAACACACATGCAGACACTCAAACACAAACATATGAACACATGCACACACACAAAGCATATGAACAGACACACAAAACATGAATGCACAGACACACACACACACACACACACACCCCGTCATGTCTCTAGCAATCACATCTTTGTTGATCTCTCTGTCAGTTTGTCTGCACTCTCTCTACCTCTCTCGCTCTTCTTTCTCTTTCTTTTCTCTCTCTCTCTACCTGTACCTTCTTTTTTCTTTCTTCTTTCTCTCTCTCTGTCATTATCTGTCTACCTCTCTTCTCTCTCTCTCTCTCTCTGTCTACCTCTCTTCTCCTTTCTCTCTCTCTCTCTCTCTGTCTACCTCTCTTCTCCTTTCTCTCTCTCTCTCTCTGTCTCTGTCTACCTCTCTTCTTTCTCTCTCTCTCTCTCTCTCTCTGTCTCTGTCTACCTCTCTTCTCCTTTCTCTCTCTCTCTCTCTCTCTCTCTCTGTCTGTTTTTGCTGCTTTCCCTCTTTTTTATCCATTTTTCTCCCCACCCTGTTCTTTCTCTTTCTTCCTCACCTGTTACTGTTCCTTTCGCTTTCTCTCTCTCTATCCATCCTTTCATTCCTTCAACCATCAGTTTAGCTTTGTGTCAGTCCTACAGCGCGCACACACACACACACACACACACACACACACACACACACACACACACAGATCTACACAATAAACATACATTTAGATGCAAGCAGCCACACACTCATACAAACACTTGAATCAACACACACTTCTCACATCAGGCCCCGCCACTCATGCCCTGTCCCCTCCCCCTTCCCCATCACAGGAGCTCTGATTGGCCACAGACACCAAAAACCCTGCCCCTTCCCCATCACTGGAGTTCTGATTGGCTACAGACGCCAAAAACCCTCCCCTTCCCAATCACTGGAGCTCTGATTGGACCACAGACGCCCTGGAGGGCAGAGCCATCAGCCACATCTGTTTTTCTCCATCTGGATACTGTACTCCTTCCTGATGTTTTTTTTATTATTATTATTATTATTTGTTATAAATGCAGATTGTACAATAGCATAAATAAACTTATTGAGTGTATCTCATGCTCTTCATCGCTTCTGTCAAAGTTGTTACCTCAGCTCTGAAGGGATCATGTTCATGTTGGAAGGGTTTGTAAACGAGGTTAAAGGAGAAATCCAGTGTGAATCAATCCATAGCCCTGTGAGGTCACCGAGGGCTGAAAAGAAAGAAAATTTGACTCAATTTCTCCAAATATAGTAAACTGACAGGTAGCACTAACTGAATGGAGCACAGACACTCAGTGTATTTTCCCATGCCCCATTCAGTTAATACTGGCCGCCAGTTCGCTATTATGGCTTTGTTGAATACATTTTTCTTGATCCTTTTCCCATAGACAGCACTCGGTGAACTCCAACCACAAGACTATGGATTAAATCACACCGTATTTCTATTTTGAGGGTGAGATAAAGTGGACTGTGTGTGTAGCTTGGTAACATTAAATACATGCCCAGTGTTGCACTGTAGAACTAGCTACTGGTGGGTCGTGAGCTGATATGTTTACCTCCAATAGCACACATTGAGTACAGCAATGACTCCCTTTATTTTTATGCCTTTGAAACTTAATTTGGCATTTAGTGTTTCTGTGTAAGTTCAATTAGTAGTGTTGTGTAAGCTGGGTTGTCTTGTCCTGTACGGTGCTTGAATCTGACTAGCAGCACCATGGACTGGGAGTTGAGCTCGCTAGCGAGTGAGCTAAAATCCTCGGGTTCAAATTTCACATTGTAGGGTGTACACGTTTCTTAGGGTGTCAGGCTGGCTACTGTTACACACACACACGCACCAATTTACAAAGGCACTCACCGGGCAGCTATCAACCTGGAGGCTACCGTTACACACGCACACACAACAATTTACTAAAGCACTTACTAGGCAGTTATCAACCAGCTGACAATTGTTACACACACCAATTTACTAAGGCACTTACTGGGCAGCTAGCAGGCTAGCGTTACACACACTGTGTGTGTGTGTAGCAACCAGTCATTTTCTCCCTTTCAGTCAAGACTCATTATTACTCCTGAATTCTGCCTCTGTCTTGTTTTTGTCTTGAGTAGATTTTCTTGTCTTGTCTTGAGTAGATTTTAGCTTTCTCTATCTCTGCCCTTACCATTACTTAGCTTCATCACCAGCAGCTTTCTTTTGGTTAATCTTTTTTTTCAAATTAAAAGACACCCATAAGTTGTGGTTAGAATAACCCAGATAAACCAAAGAGAGCTTTCCTCAGACCAGACGTCTGCACTTTACCTCACCATCTGCTCACATTGCAGGATAGTCTTATGTTGAAAGAAAGTGGACAATGTCATGGTCTGACAATCCAACACATAGGCAGGCTTAGTAATGTAATTATCAATGGAATTCCAGAGTTACAGAAGCAGGTAATGTCAGGTTAAGGTTGGAGGACATCCTCTGCTGTTATCTTCGGCGTTTACACAAGCCTCGAGTTAGAGTAAAGATAACATAACATTTCCCTCTAAATCAGCAGATTTGGGTTAGCACGGCTGGCTAAATGGTGTTTATTGGTATCACCTGGTGTGTGTGTGTGTGTGTGTCCAAACGCGGCAGCCTCCAGCCAGTGTAGAGAATATGTGTCACCATGAGCAGCAATGTCCCAGAGTTTAAGGTCACTCGTATAGGTCACTCGTAGAACTCCCACCTTTGGGTTATATCACCCGTGCGTAGGTGCATGTAATGTAAGAGTGGTATCTCCACATTCCAAACTGTTTTTGTATTGTACACACACACACACACACACACACACACAACCAGATCAGGAAAAAAAGCAGAAGGTCGATACTAATAGAATGCATTGAGTTTACCACCTACTGTTTTTACTTACACAGTAGGTCATGCATGTTCAAATTTAATTAAAATCTGGAAAAAGTAACCCTTTTTCCCAATTATTCAAAACACATGACTTCCTGTATTTTACCCCAAATAATGTCTATAGAAGCTGTAATATTTGTATCTGAGCAAAATAAAGACAAGAAGTCTTCAGAATAAGCAAGAACTTGTAGGCTACATTTTTCTTCTACATATCAATGCCAACTTGCCCCCTTCTCTGTCTGTGTAACCAAAGTCAACCCACTTAGTCCAGCCCAGGCGTAGAATCCGTGATCTAACAGCACCCTCGAAACGGGAGGTGACCACCCTAGCCAGGCTCCCAGTCAACTTGAGA
>JAIFZK010000005.1:27645000-27647500 GCA_027481765.1 Tenualosa thibaudeaui
TGTGTACGCACTGTCTGATAATGGTGCGTGTGTGTGTGTGTGTGTGTGCTGTCTATTAATGGTGTACATGCAGTCCGATAATGTGAGTGTGTGTTTGTGTGTGTGTGCACTGTCTGTTAATGATGTGTGTATATTCGCAAATGTGTGTGTTGGGCTGTGTCTACAGGTCTCTGATGTGTGTGTGTGTGTGCTTGCTAATGGTGTGTGTGTGCTGTGTCTACAGGTCTCTGATGTGTGTGTGTGTGTGTGTGTGTGTGTGTGTGTGCTTGCTAATGGTGTGTGTGTGCTGTGTCTTGTGTCCACAGATCTCTGGTGTTTCTGGGTGTGCTGTGTGTGTGTGTGTGTGTGTGTGTGTGTGTGTGTGTGTGTGCGTGTGTGTGTGCTGTGTCTTGTGTCCCCAGATCTCTGGTGTTTCTGGGTCTGCTCTGTGTGTGTGTGTGTGTGTGTGTGTGCTTGCTAATGGCGTGTGTGTGTGTGTGTGTGTGTGCTTGCTAATGGTGTGTGTGTCTGTGTGTGTGCTTGCTAATGGTGTGTGTGTGTGTGTGTGTGTGTGTCCACAGATCTCTGGTGTTTCTGGGTGTGCTGTGTCTCCTCGGCTCTGGTTTCGGGGGTTACAACATGACCATGGCTGCCATGAGCCCCTGCCCTCTACTCCAGGGCTCACCACTAGGGGAGGCATTCATTGTAAGTGCCCTCTAGTGTGTGTGTGTGTGTGTGTGTGTGTGTTAAACAGTCCATATCTTTCTGATGTTTTTGGGAATGCTGTGTGTGTGTGTGTGTGTGTGTGTGTGTGTGTGTGTCTGTGTTAAACAGTCCATATCTTTCTGATGTTTTTGGGAATGCTGTGTGTGTGTGTGTGTGTGTGTGTGTGTGTGTGTCTGTGTTAAACAGTCCATATCTTTCTGATGTTTTTGGGAATGTTGTGTGTGTGTGTTTCACAGCTCCTCTCTCTGTCTGTGTTATGCTGCAGGTGCTATCCTGGGTGCTGTTCACTGGCCTCCTGTCCTATGTGAAGGTGATGGTGGGGGTGATCTTAAGGGACCAGAGCCACAGCGCCCTCGTGTGGTGCGGGGCGGCAGCGCAGGTGGGCTCCCTGCTGGGCTCACTTACCATGTTCCCTCTGGTCAACGTCTACCACCTCTTCCAGGGCGGGGACGTGTGCAGGACCACCTGCCCCTCCTGAGCCGTCCAGACTGAGCTGGGCTGGCCCACAGCGCCTACGTGTGGTGTGGAGCTGGAAGTGCAGGACTGTGTGGGGACAACACTTTTCACTCACCCATAGACATAGACATAGACAAGACCAGACCAGACCTGCTAAGAGGAACTGCAGTGACCCCCCCTACTACCAGCATCACTACTACTGCCTGGGCCTGTAGACAATAGACTAGCCATGGAACAAACACCTCTGGGACAGCAGGAGCAACACACCAGCAGACACTGTGTGTGTGTGTGTGTGTGTGTGTGTGTGTGTGTGCATGTGTGTGTGCATGTGTGTGTGTGTGTGTGTGTGTGGTGCATTAATGTGTGTGTGTGTGTGTGCATGTGTGTGCGTGTGTGTGTGCATGTGTGTGTGCATGTGTGTGTGTGTGTGTGTGTGGTGCATTAATGTGTGTGTGTGTGTGTGTGTGTGTGTGTGTGTGTGCATGCATGTGTGTGTGCATGTGTGTGTGTGTGTGTGTGTGTGTATGTGTGTGTGTGTGTGTGTGTGTGTGTGTGTGTGTGTGTGTGTGTGTGTGTGTGTGTGTGTGTGTGTGTGTGTGTGTGTGCATGTGTGTGTGTCTGGACAGGGAATTATGTGGGTTTATGTTTTTTTCCCCAATCGTTTGTTCTCCTTGTATATATGTATTTCTGAGCTCAAGCAGATCAATTTCCAAATTGATGATTTATCAGTATAATCAGATGCTCACAAGCAGAAGAGTCTGAACATTAAAGTTGGTTTGAATCACACACACGACTGTGTTTCTTAAAGTTGGTTTAAATCACACACACGACTGTGTTTCTTAAAGTTGGTTTGAATCACACACACGACTGTGTTTCTTAAAGTTGGTTTGAATCACACACACGACTGTGTTTCTTAAAGTTGGTTTGAATCACACACACGACTGTGTTTCTTAAAGTTGGTTTGAATCACACACACGACTGTGTTTCTTAAAGTTGGTTTGAATCACACACACGACTGTGTTTCTCAAACTTTCTCAGTCCATCGTGGACCACTTAGGGCCACATCAGACCAGTGACCACTTAACCTTGCAAGGACCCCCTCAAACCTGGGACCTACTAATTCAGTTTATTTTAGTCCATAGTTGTCAAGAGCTATAGTTATAGCTGTTAACACAATATATAAGCTAACTATATAAAACTAAACATTAGCCCATAGGATGGCTACAGAGGGCAATATAAGCTAACTAAACATTAGCATAAAGCTCCAAACAATCCAAACACATTTCTATGATGTAGTAGGCATCTACCAAACATACTGTTTGTTATTCAAAACAGATTT
>JAIFZK010000005.1:27655000-27662500 GCA_027481765.1 Tenualosa thibaudeaui
CATACAACATCCAATACAACATCCAATACCCACATACAACATCCAATACCCACATACAACATCCAATACCCACATACAACATCAAATCTGAAGCACACTTGAATAATTAGTGCAAAATGCTGCACACATGCTACACACATAGAAATGCCTGCATTTGTAACTGTGGAGAAATCAGGATTTTTTCACGACCATACAAAGTAAAGCACACATATACAAACTATTAGATAATATACACACATACACAAACTTTTCACCCATTGGACACATCCTGGGCACCGAATGTGGAAAAACAGCCAAAGATTATTGTTTTGAAAATGTTTTACCAACAGCTGTGAAAATAAGCATTGAACAATAAGAACACAGAACCTTTTTTTCAGTACAGGTATGCCTGATTGGACTATTGATATGACATTGGTAATAACCCAAGTAAAAAAATCTTGGCTTTAAACTCCAAAAATAGTGTTATGTGTAGAAAAGTGAAATGGGAGGGAAAAGAATTGGACTTGCCAAGAAAAAGCAGGAAGGCCAGGAAAGGCCAGGAATCAGCTGTAACTGAAGAGTATTTTGAAGGGAATTCTGCCTCCCATGTGTTCATAATAATATCAGCCAGGTTCATGCATTTTGTTGGGCTACAACATTTAGACATTATTATTATTATTATTATTATTATTATTGTTGTTGTTGTTGTTGTTGTTATTACTATATGCAAAATGTGGAGGAGTGATGAATGACAGTGATGTAAGTTGCGGTGTGTGACCAATGACAGTAATGTAAGTTGTGGTGTGTGACCAATGACAGTAATGTAAGTTGTGGTGTGTGACCAATGACAGTGATGTAAGTTGCGGTGTGTGACCAATGACAGTAATGTAAGTTGTGGTGTGTGACCAATGACAGTGACGTAAGTTGTGGTGTGTGACCAATGACAGTAATGTAAGTTGTGGTGTGTGACCAATGACAGTAATGTAAGTTGTGGTGTGTGACCAATGACAGTGACGTAAGTTGTGGTGTGTGACCAATGACAGTGACGTAAGTTGTGGTGTGTGACCAATGACAGTGATGTAAGTTGTGGTGTGTGACCAATGACAGTGATGTAAGTTGCGGTGTGTGACCAATGACAGTGATGTAAGTTGCGGTGTGTGACCAATGACAGTGATGTAAGTTGCGGTGTGTGACCAATGACAGTGATGTAAGTTGTTTCCTCAGTAACACACATACCTCCTCCTTGTGCAAATCTCTGAGTGGTCCTTGGATCTCCAGCTGCTCTTTTACTTCCCTTTAGACTTCCTGAATGGACCTGCAGCTAATCCTGCGGGTGCCCTGGTGACAGAGGAGTGATGTTCCTCCTACTTGCAGATAATGGCCTCAATGGTGCTTAGTGGAAGAGACCGAATGTTTGCAATACGTCTCAGAACAGTTCTATTGGTGTGCATCAGCAACAATAAGTGTCTGCTGAGATCTGTTTGTCTTCACCAATCTAGAGATCTTCTTATTCATAGCTTTGCACCAAAAACCTTTTTGTAGTCCACCAAAATATTCTATCCAGGCTTAAATTTGTATATGTGTTGTTGGGAGGCATAACTACCATTAAACAATCAAGCTGGTTCCTTACCTTCTTGTGTCTTGGTCTACTGCTGTTTCTTGGTGTAATCTATACTTTTTTCCTGCCATTTCACTTTATTACAGAAACCTTAAAGTTCTGGGTCTGGTTTCCCAATAACGTTCCCTCTAGAAGACTATAAAAATATATCTCAGTCGTTTATTTTTCTACATGTGTTCCTCGAACTTTCTCTTTATAGTCTTCTTAACTAAGTCGTTCTTAACGATCTCTGAGGCTGAATCCATGTTTCTGGCATCGATTGTCATTTGCGCCTTTTTGAGCTGTTTTAAGGGATTAAAGTCTTTTTGAGCTGTTTTAAGGGATTAAAGCCCTTTTGAGCTGTTTTAAGGGATTAAAGCCTTTTTGAGTTGTTTTAAGGGATTAAAGTCTTTTTGAGCTGTTTTAAGGGATTAAAGTGCAGGTATCAACAAGAAATATGCAGAGAAAATATAATGAGTGCATCAATATGATGTGTTGAGTGCATCAATATGACGTGTTTAGGTGACGTTTTCATTTTATAGGGATTGAAAAACAAAGCTAATTAATTTATTTTAGCATTTTTTACTTCATATAAAATCGAGCACAAAATGCAACACAACCATATTAGATCATCCGTGGCAGTAAGTACACAAGTCTAGACTAACATGACAGTTTTTAAAGCTGTAAAATGTATTTAAGCTAAAAAAGTGTGGTCCAGAACATGAAAGTCTGACTTACAGAAGATCTACTTAGGACATGAACATGTGGGGAATCATGTCCTAACCTTGAGGTAGAGATGAAGGTAGAACTTAAGAAGGCTTCAGGAAACTCCTGATTTATTATTTTTTTACATGTGTGGATGTCTTAGGTTATTACCAATGTCTTGCAAAAAATCATGTCAGTATTTCATACATATTTGTTGAGTTTGCTACATTTTGTCTTCAGGAAGCTTTAGTGCAGTGAAGCTTCATCTGATGTGGAGTAACTGGTAGCTTAGTTAACTATATTTTCTTAGTAGCTTGCCAAACACTGGTATGCATGGGTCAGCATGTTTTTGGTTCAACTCTAAGACATGGTCACACATCTCTGGAGTGTGGTGTATCTCTCTCTGTCTTTCACACACACACACACACACACACACACACACACACACACACACACACACACACACACACAGACGTCATCCTGACTGATCTCTGGAGCGTGTGTGTGTGTGTGTGTGTATGTTTGAGGTTGTTAATGGTGACAAATTTCCAGCATAAAATGTCCCTGTTGTCGTTCACACACAACACAAACACACAAACGGACACAACTGGGAGAGAAACAGCAGAGTGTATGGCTGCTTCACACACACTTCAGCTGCCCGTCTTTACACACCTCCACAGAGAGTGTACATGTTTCTGTCCATCTGATAACACATACGAGAGAAAGTTATAGCAGGACACACACTCTTGTAACACACACACACACTCCTGTAACAATCACTGAGCAGAAGAATTGGACCTTTACTCAGTCACACACACACACATACACACACTCCTGTATGTGTATGTGCCTGTGTATGTATATGCACGCCTGTATGTGTGTGTGTGTTTGTGTGCGTGTGTGTGTTGTTGTGTTGAATAACATTAGATAAGACCATGATTTTGCGTCTGGTCGCTCCTGAAAACATCTAGACTTCCTTTCTCTCTCTCTCTCTCTCTCTCTCTCTCTCTCTATAACATTATTACTTGAACTGTGAGTGCCACAGGGTTTATTCATGCATGATAATGAAGTGTGTGTGTGAATCAAACCAGCCATCACACACCTCATTTTTTCATTTTTCAGACAGACACACACACACACACACACACACGCACGCGCGCGCACGCTCACACGCACACGCACACGCACACACACACGCACACACACACACACACACACATATGCATACACATATAAGGGTCCCTTCAAGACATTATTCATTCTGGCCCTTTCACTCTCACATACAAAGATTTTCACTCTCACATACAAAGATTTTCACTCTCACATACAAAGATTTTTAGCACTCACATACAAAGATTTTCACTCTCACATACAAAGATTTTTAGCACTCACATACAAAGATTTTCACTCTCACATACAAAGATTTTCACTCTCACATACAAAGATTTTTAGCACTCACATATATACATTCTCCTCTCATGTCCATGGGTAGGTCCATGTCCTATGAACAACTCGCACCCGACCGATGTTTTCAACTAACCCACCCGCAACTCGGACCACAAAAAATAATTATAGTACCCGACCCGCTTCAAGACCCGCATATTTTTAAAAGTAGCCTAGTATATGCTCTTTATTAACTTATATCATCCTCGTTTAACAGTATCAGAACTTCTTATCTGCTCAGCAGAGGATATGTTGGCTAAATGTGTGGAGGCCAAAATCCCCCTCAGGACCGCGATGGCTTCGTTTAGTGCACCTGCCTCGAGGTCCTCCATAATTGGTGATACACGTAACTGCTAAAACACAGTATGGACAGTCAGTAAGACAGATACGTAATAGTGCCTACATACACTATTGCAGTATTACACAGATTCACTCACCCACTCACACACAGACTCACACACACAACTACACACGCACGCGTGCACACTCTTGTACATATGTACACACATTACAACACAGTTGTAAACCATTGGCAGGTCAAAATACAGGTGACTATTCTACATAACTATAAGTGATAGCAGCAAGAAAGTGTCTCCCCCCTCTCCCTCCCTTCCTCTTTTTTTCTCTCCCTCTCTCCCTCTCTCCCTCTCCCTCTCTCCCTTCCTCTCTCTCTATCTTTATCTTGTTACATTTCCTTCTTAGGCTAGAATTTGAACAGTTGTAGGACAAACAACAGGTAGCAAGCTACAAGTAGACACACACACACAAACACACACATACACACACACACACACACACACAGAGCTACACACACTAATACTGCTGTGTGTTGTGAGTAGGCGCTATAGAGTTTATTTATGTATTTGACTACAGAAGAGCTCCATAGTGCTGAATAGACTGAGTCTCTCTCTCCACATTACCGTCTGGGACAGGAACACACACACACACACACACACACACATGCATGCACACATGCACACACACACACAGACACACACTCCTCTAGGCCATTGTGGGATCCCAGCAGATGGACCAGAAACAAAGGGAGTTAGCCCCCCATCCGTCAATCTTCTCTCCCCCTCCCTCCCATTCTCTCTGCATCCCCCTCTCCCTCTCTCTCTTCCATTCTCTCTGCATCCCCCTCTCCCTCTCTCTTCCATTCTCTCTGCATCCCCCTCTCCCTCTCTCTCTTCCATTCTCTCTGCATCCCCCTCTCCCTCTCTCTCTTCCATTCTCTCTGCATCCCCCTCTCCCTCTCTCTCTTCCATTCTCTCTGCATCCCCCTCTCTCCCCTCCTCTCTCCCTTTCTCCTCCACTGAATCTCTGCCAGCCAAGCCTTCTCTGCTAATCTCCTACAGTTCTCTTTCATTCTGTCTTACACACACACACACACACACACACACACACACACACACACACACACACAGAAATGGGCCTATGAAGACCCCTCCCCCAAACCTCAGTACTTATCATCCCCTCCCAGGCGTTTCACAGATACTATCATTTCTATCATCTCCATTCTCCATTCTATTTCTCTCTCTCCATCCCTCTCTCTCCCTCTCTTTCTCACTCTCTCCATACCTCCTTCTCTCTTCCTTTCTCTTTCCCCCTCTCCATCTCTCTCTGTCTTTCTCTTTCCCCCTCTCCATCTCTTTCTTCCTTTCTCTTTCCCCCTCTCCATCTCTCTCTTCCTTTCTCTTTCCCCCTCTCCATCTCTCTCTTCCTTTCTCTTTCCCCCTCTCCATCTCTCTCTTCCTTTCTCTTTCCCCCTCTCCATCTCTCTCTTCCTTTCTCTTTCCCCCTCTCCATCTCTCTCTGTCTCCCTCTCTCTCTGTCTTTCTCTCTCTCTGTCTTTCTCTCTCTCTGTCTCCATCTCTCTCTGTCTCCCTCTCTCCCTCATTCTTTCCATACCTGTGGAGAGTGTTGATTTTGAGCTGTGGTGGCAGGTAATAGCATGACGCGTTCTGTGTTTGTGTCTGTATGTATGTGTGTGTGTGTGTGTGTGTGTGTGATCACTCTTTTTTGTGTGTATGTAGCCATGTCCAACAGTATCTTATTGGCAATGTGTGTGAGCTCTCCAGGAGTACAGGTACGTTCCAGTGCATGGAAATAGCCATAGTCAGCACACACACACACACACACACACACACACACACACACACATACACGCACACACACACACACACTCTCTCAATGGAAATCACTTTTGTATTGACCTCCTTCTATTGACCTCCTTCTGTTGACTTGGGTTAGGGTTTACTTGGCTTTTCTTTGAGGTCACATAGTTTTCTTCTAGTTTGTGTGTGTGTGTGTGTGTGTGTAATAAAATCCAATATATATATATATATGTTTGTTTTTGTTATTATTAATATTTATTTATTTATTTATTTTTACCAAAATATTATCTATCGTATCGTACATGCGTGTACACACACACACACACACACACACACAAATACAGCTCCACCAGCCTAGCATAACAATGCAGTCTGAGTTGTGTGTTGGCTGGGTAATAAGTTGAAGGACCTGCTGAAATATTGAGCAGCTCCTTAAGTGCCTTGTGGACACACACACACACACACACACACACACTCACAGACTCCTTAAGTGTCATTTGGCCAAGTGGCTCTCAGGCTGAAGCATCCTCCACAAACAATAGGCTCCTTGAACAGGAGACACACACACACACACACTTAGTCAAGTCCATTGAAGCCACTCCAGACTGTCAGCCCCTCTTATACAGGAGCATCAATGATTTATACTTGTCATCATCATCATCACACACACACACACACTCTCTCTGTCTCTGTCACACACACACACACACACTCTCTCTCTGTCTCTGTCACACACATACACACTCTCTCTCTATCTAAAACAGACACACACTCTCTCTATCTAAAACATACACACACAAACAGTACATGCACAGACACACACACACACACACTCGCACAGTATAAACTGCTCTCCATACACTACTTGCTGTTTGTGTGGACAGAGTGTGTGGGATGGGTGGGGGGGTGGGGGGGGTGAAGAGTGGAGGGGCAGAGAGAGAGGGAGGGAGAGAGGGACAGTGTGTGTGTGTGCTTATATATATATATATATATGTATGTATGTATGTATGTATGTATGTATGTATGTATGTAGCACAGACGGCACTGTGGTAAAACTCTGCAGTAAATGAGCAACCATGTAGAACACTCACTCTTTGAAGGCGGGAGTATTTGAACACACTCACTCTTTGAAGGTGGGAGTATTTGAACACACTCACTCTTTGAAGGTGGGAGTATTTGAACACACTCACTCTTTGAAGGTGGGAGTATTTGAACACACTCACTCTTTGAAGGTGGGAGTATTTGAACACACTCACTCTTTGAAGGTGGGAGTATTTGAACACACTCACTCTTTGAAGGCGGGAGTATTTGAACACACTCACTCTTTGAAGGCGGGAGTATTTGAACACACTCACTCTTTGAAGGCGGGAGTATTTGAACACACTCACTCTTTGAAGGCGGGAGTATTTGAACACACTCACTCTTTGAAGGCGGGAGTATTTGAACACACTCACTCTTTGAAGGAACACACTCACTCTTTGAAGGTGGGAGTATTTGAACACACTCACTCTTTGAAGGTGGGAGTATTTGAACACACTTACTCTTTGAAGGTGGGAGTATTTGAACACACTCACTCTTTGAAGGCGGGAGTATTTGAACACACTCACTCTTTGAAGGTGGGAGTATTTGAACACACTCACTCTTTGAAGGTGGGAGTAT
>JAIFZK010000005.1:27670000-27672500 GCA_027481765.1 Tenualosa thibaudeaui
TGTCTCTCTCTCGTGTCTCTCTCTCCTAGAGCGTGTGTCTCTCTCTCGTGTCTCTCTCTCCTAGAGCGTGTGTCTCTCTCTCGTGCATCTCTCTCTCCTAGAGCGTGTGTCTCTCACTCGTGTCTCTCTCTCCTAGAGCGTGTGTCTCTCTCTCCTAGAGCGTGTGTCTCTCTCTCGTGCATCTCTCTCCTAGAGCGTGTGTCTCTCTCTCGTGTCTCTCTCTCCTAGAGCGTGTGTCTCTCTCTCGTGTCTCTCTCTCCTAGAGCGTGTGTCTCTCTCTCGTGTCTCTCTCTCCTAGAGAGTGTGTCTCTCTCTCGTGTCTCTCTCTCCTAGAGCGTGTGTCTCTCTCTCGTGCATCTCTCTCTCCTAGAGCGTGTGTCTCTCACTCGTGTCTCTCTCTCCTAGAGCGTGTGTCTCTCACTCGTGTCTCTCTCTCCTAGAGCGTGTGTCTCTCTCTCGTGTCTCTCTCTCCTAGAGCGTGTGTCTCTCTCTCGTGTCTCTCTCTCCTAGAGCGTGTGTCTCTCTCTCGTGTCTCTCTCTCCTAGAGCGTGTGTCTCTCTCTCGTGTCTCTCTCTCCTAGAGCGTGTGTCTCTCACTCGTGTCTCTCTCTCCTAGAGCGTGTGTCTCTCTCTCGTGTCTCTCTCTCCTAGAGCGTGTGTCTCTCTCTCGTGCATCTCTCTCTCCTAGAGCGTGTGTCTCTCTCTCGTGTCTCTCTCTCCTAGAGCATGTGTCTCTCTCTCTTGCATCTCTCTCTCCTAGAGCGTGTGTCTCTCTCTCGTGTCTCTCTCTCCTAGAGCGTGTGTCTCTCTCTTTTGCCATGGGTGCGCACTAAGACTAAGAGGCTCGTTTAGTTTTTGCGATTCTTAATTCAGTCATTCAAATGCAGATACAGGTGGATGTTTTTGCTGAATTGAAACAGTCTACAATGGAGGATGGTTTGGCTTTTTGTCTCTCGAAAAAGCCACTCCAAAACTTAATTCTCGTGTCTCTCTCTCCTACAGCGTGCGTCTCTCTCTCTCCTAGAGCGTGTGTCTCTCTCTCCTAGAGCGTGCATCTCTCTCCTAGAGCGTGTGTCTCTCTCTCCTAGAGCATGCATCTCTCTCCTAGAGCATGCATCTCTCTCCTAGAGCGTGCATCTCTCTCCTAGAGCGTGTCTCTCTCTCCTAGAGCATGCATCTCTCTCCTAGAGCGTGCATCTCTCTCCTAGAGCGTGTCTCTCTCTCCTAGAGCATGCATCTCTCTCCTAGAGCATGCATCTCTCTCCTAGAGCGTGCATCTCTCTCCTAGAGCGTGCATCTCTCTCCTAGAGCGTGTGTCTCTCTCCTAGAGTGTGCATCTCTCTCCTAGAGTGTGCATCTCTCTCCTAGAGCGTGTGTCTCTCTCTCCTAGAGCATGCATCTCTCTCCTAGAGCGTGCATCTCTCTCCTAGAGCGTGTGTCTCTCTCTCCTAGAGCATGCATCTCTCTCCTAGAGCGTGCATCTCTCTCCTAGAGCATGCATCTCTCTCCTAGAGCGTGCATCTCTCTCCTAGAGCGTGTGTCTCTCTCTCCTAGAGCATGCATCTCTCTCCTAGAGCGTGCATCTCTCTCCTAGAGCATGCATCTCTCTCCTAGAGCGTGTGTCTCTCTCTCCTAGTAAAGAGTAAGAAAGCTCAGCTATGCTGCTCTTTTCATTGTGTGTGTGTTTGGCTAGCCTGCTGGAGGTTTAAAGTTACACTGGAGGAATTGCATGGAATCAGATATGGTGTCCTCTATTGGCTATGGATTAATCATGGTTATGATCATCAAATTATGTATAATTTCAGCTTCACTGAACGTTAATCCCATGGTGTCAATGCGACAGATCTATTCATGTCTACGACAGGCTAACATATGTTTCATATAATGACCAACTGAAGTATTACTTTGGAAGTGCCTATTTTCTTCTTTGTTTTGCAGAAAACATGTGTATTTCTACTTACTAATCTCTTTTGTCATAGGATATCATCTCCACATAAACAGATGTGTGATTACCCAAGCAGAGCCGATATGCAGTGGTAGTAGGACAACGTAGAGGCAGAAGTGAGAATGACAGATTCACGGACAGATGGGACCTAACCCCATCTCTGTTAGGGGCTGTGGGTGTGATGCATTGTGGGTAGGTTGTGTTAATGACAGGACATGTAAGTGTAACTTAGCTGCTCGTGTAGAACATTGGTAAAAACTCAAAACCGACACTTCAACAGCGTCCTAGTCAGTTGGCTGAGATCCTGGGCTTTTTGGTTGACTGGCTCTAAGGTTGCTGTGGTTATGACTGGTGTGGTGGGTTCAAGCCCTGGACTGTGCTTGGTTGACCTGTGTTATATAAGTCAATATTTGGGCATGTTGATAATATCTTTGTGTTGGCTGTTTGGACCTGATTTGTGTGTGTGTGTGTGTGTGTGTGTCCACCTGGACCTGTGAGAGTGTGCATCTATGTGTGTGTTTATATCTGTTTTTCCAGGGGTCGGTAAGAGGCAGCC
>JAIFZK010000005.1:27690000-27692500 GCA_027481765.1 Tenualosa thibaudeaui
CTTCTAGGCACAGACAGCAAAGTGTGTGTGATGTGTGTGACACAAAGTGTGTGTGATGGTTCAACATGCTGCCTGCAGGAAAGCCAAAAGGAGTGTGGATGCACGTGTGTGTATGTGTGTGTGTGTGTGTGTGTGTGTGTGTGTATGTGTGTCTGTGCGTGTGTGTGTATGTGTGTGTGTGTGTGTGTGTGTGTGTGTGTGTGTGTGTGTGTGTATGTGTCTGTGTGTGTGTGTGTGTCTGTGTGTGCACACGTGTGTGTGTGTGTGTGGGTGTGTACATGTGTCTGTGTGTGCACACGTGTGTGTGTGTGTGTATGTGTGTCTGTGTGTGCACACGTGTGTGTGTGTATGTGTGTCTGTGTGCGCACACGTGTGTGTGAGAACAAATGAGAAACTGCAGAAGCTTCTGGAGACTCTTATCAGTGAGGTCACAGAGAGAGATACCAGGGACCACTGGGGCCTTATTTCAGTCCCAAAGTACACATACACACAGGTGGGACGTTTCATACACACACACACAGAAACAGTTGGGGCATTTCACACACACACACACACACATGCAAAAGACCCAGGCCTGAGTAAATCCTTGGTTTGATGTGAATGCTAGCAGGCTGGTGGAGCCATCTGTGAGGAGATGCAGAGATAACCCCCCCCCCCCCCCAGACAGGCAGGCTGTGGAAGTGGCCGCTGCTCCAAGATCCACAGTGGACTCATCTATTGGGACAGCCTGAGGGGGGGGGGGGGCATGCCAACAGGATGGGGGTAGGGTGTCACCATGGCAACGCCTGCTGGCTCCGAGCACAGAGCAGATGTCAGAGTGGACTGCTGGGATTTGTTATGTGTTTGGGGGGTGGTGGGGGGGGGGGGCAAACTGTGACTGTCACTTGTTGATCTGGCTTGATCTGAACTTTCACAAGGATTAGCCAATCAGAGCAACTTTCAGCTTTAACACACAGCTCCATATCTCACACAACACACACACAAAGCTCCAAAGCTGGGGACATTAACACGTTTCCTCAAATACATTCATACACCCATGTTATCACACACACACACACACACACACACACACAGAAGTGGCAAGAGAAGTTCATTTCTATAGTGCATTTCTTACACAAAGGAATTTCAATGCACCGAACAAAAATAAAAGCAAAGTCCTAGTAGAAAGTGAAAATTCCAAAAAAAAGTAAAATAAAGGCATAAAATAAAAGTACAGAGGAGAAGAGTCACGTCTGTTACTTACAGCTAGCCAATGCAGGGACTTTTACTGAGTCATGTGGTCAGTTCTGTTTGTTCTTGTAAGAACCCTAGCAGCTGCATTTTGGATGAACTGAAGATCTTTGATGGCCTTTTTAGGAAGACCTATGAACAGACAATTACAGTAATCAACCCGACTGGAGATGAAGCCATGGATAAGTCTTTCTAAATCCTTTTCTGACATTAGACCTCTTATTTTGGAAGTGTTTTAGGTGACAAAAAGCTGACATAGTGAAGTTTAGATCACATTCGAAGTGTCAGTGTTTGTGTGAGTATGTTTGTGTGCTGGTGTCAGTGTGTGTGTGTGTGTGTGTGTGTGTGTGAATGATCCTGCAAGAGTCTGTAGTGCCCATGGAGAGATGCTGTATAGTCCTTCTTGAGAGTCCTTCTCACATCTTGCATTAGTCAGAAGTGTTAAGACGTAGACTTTATTTCATCTTGGCTGCCAGGACACATCTTAAGCATTGCTCTTTTAGTCCCTCTGAAACCTTACACACACACACACACACACACACACACACACACACACACACACACACACTCTTGTGCTATAGAGGGCTCTTGTGAGCATGTCTCAAAACTGTCCTTTAACAGAGAGAGCCAAGAGCAACACCACTTAATTAACTAGAGAAGCTGCCAATGTGGTCTATTCAGCAGAGATGCTCTCACACACACTCACACACACACACACACAAAAGAGCCAGCGACCCACCAGATGCTTCCGCTGCCGGCCGTAAATGAAGCCGTCCATAGGCCAGACAAAAGGAGGGGTCACGCCAACCTGTCGTCTCACACACACACACACACACCTCCCATCCCCCACACTCCTCAGTCTCTGGGTCTCTCACACCCCAGGGCCCCAGCGGCTCTTCATCTGCCGTATGTCAGGACAGGCCAGCACTGCTTCATACACACACACACACACACAGGGAACAGTGGACACACACTCTCTAAAGCGAGATTCATGGTTTTGTGCTGATGGCGTCACCATCGAAGTTCTACACTGAGTGCGGTCCACGGTCCACTTCTCCAGACAGTGTTTGGAGTGCCACTAGTCTAGCCCTTGGCTTTGCTTTCAGTTTGTAAACATTACAGTTAGACAGACACTCTATACTTCAATAACCTCTGCAGTGTTCTCCTCCTCATGTTCTCCCAGTCTGTCATGGTCAGTGTCCTCCTCATGTTCTCCCAGTCTGTCTTGGTCAGTGTTCTCCTCCTCATGTTCTCCCAGTCTGTCATGGTC
>JAIFZK010000005.1:27700000-27705000 GCA_027481765.1 Tenualosa thibaudeaui
GGGGAGTCACAAACACACAGCTGTGAAGTGACAACAGCAGCTGTTTGGGACTGAATAACTAAACACATTTTCAGTTCCAGAGGAATAAGACCACAGTCCACAACCATTCCATTAGTGCCATGCACTCTTCCTAGTGATGAAACCATTCCATTAGTGCCATGCACTCTTCCTAGTGATGAAACCAGTGATGCCTCAGAGAAGGGAGGAGGGGGACTGTAAGACCAGCAGCCGCACTAAATACTCTCCTCAGCTTGGCTTTTAAAAGCACTCCAGCTAACTCAAGCACTCCTGCTAACTAACTCAAGCAAACTCTTACCTGCTCATGTGCGAGCCCATCTGTCCGCAGCCTGGTGCTCTGAGCAGTCTCTGTGAAACAGCATGGAGAAGCATGCCCACCAGGAGGAGGAGCATGCCCACCAAGAGGAGGAGAAGCATGCCCACCAAGAGGAGAAGCATGCCCACCAAGAGGAGAAGCATGCCCACCAAGAGGAGGAGAAGCATGCCCACCAGGAGGAGAAGCATGCCCACCAGGAGGTGAAGGAGCATGCCCACCAGGAGGAGGAGAAGCATGCCCACCAGGAGGTGAAGGAGCATGCCCACCAGGAGGAGGAGAAGCATGCCCACCAGGAGGAGAAGCATGCCCACCAGGAGGTGAAGGAGCATGCCCACCAGGAGGAGGAGAAGCATGCCCACCAAGAGGAGGAGACTTCAGTGTGTCTCTGTGGAGATGGTGCTTTGCTCGGCGCGTGTCTTGCCCTGCGGGTCTCCTTAATTATCTGCTCCGGAACCTTCCGCTTGCATGGGAGGCTCAAGTCAACGGACGCACATAGCCTCGAGTGTGTGTGTGTGTGTGTGTGTGTGTGTGTTAGTGTATAGCCTCGAGTGTGTGTGTGTGTGTGTGTTAGTGCATAGCCTCGAATGTGTGTGTGTGTTTGAATGCCTTTGAGAGTTAAGAGCAACTGCAACCATGAGGCCATCCTGTCCTATATACACCACTATATACCCAGCTAACACACACACTCACACTCACACTCACACACACACACTCACACACTCACACACACACTCACACTCACACTCACACTCACACACACACACTCACACACTCACACACACTCTCTCTGCATGTTACATCCATGACTATAGACACATGTTGTAGCCAAAACGCACACACACACGCATATACACACACACACACACGTCTCCTTGTGTTCATACATGACTACACGACCATGTGGGAGCTAGCTGGCTAACACACACACCCTGTCTTTCTCTCTGTCTCCCCCTATAGGTTACATCCAGGACTACATCATGCCGTCGGTGTACCAGGGGGAGAAGAAGACGGACCTGAAGCTGACGTCTCCGGTGTCCGAGCCGCTGTACCCCCCTGAGAGCACGGGGGTTGGAGGGGGGGAGTACTGCGACCCTGACCTGGAGCACCCTGATAGCCCCCAGTCTGGCCAGACGGACAGCGGCTTCTACAGCGGCGAGGCGGAGGGGGAGGGGGAGGGGGAGGCGGAGGGGGAGGCTCTGAGCGAGGGCTACACCATGGACGCCTTCTTCATCTCCGACGGACGCTCAAGGCGGCGGGGGTCAGAGGTCACGCAGGGCGGCAAGAGCAGTGGCGGCATGGGGTCGGAGTCGACGACGCCGGGCTCCCAGGCGGCCAAGGAGCTGATCGGTGGGGCGGCGACGACGGGGACGGGAGCGAGGCACACCTGTAACGAGTGCGGCAAGACGTACGCCACGTCATCCAACCTGAGCCGACACAAACAGACGCACCGCAGCCTGGACAGCAAGATGGCACGCAAGTGCCCCACCTGCAACAAGGTGTACGTGTCCATGCCAGCGCTCGCCATGCACGTGCTGACCCATGACCTCAAGCACAAGTGCCACGTGTGCAGCAAGGCCTTCAGTCGACCCTGGCTCCTGCAGGGTCACATGCGCTCGCACACTGGCGAGAAACCCTTCGCCTGCGCACACTGCGGCAAGGCCTTCGCCGACCGCTCCAACCTGCGCGCCCACATGCAGACGCACTCTGCCTTCAAGCACTACCGCTGCAAACGCTGCAACAAGACCTTCGCGCTCAAGTCCTACCTGAACAAGCACTACGAGTCGGCCTGCTTCAAGGGCTCCGGGGACGAGGACGACTCCAGCTCTGACAACTGAGGACAACCGGCAGGAACAACGTGGAACGAAGGAGACAGAAACGCTCCTCTGACTCTCTTTCTTCTCTCTCTTAACCCCATCCACTCTCTCCTCTTTCTCTTCCCCTTACCTTCTCTCTCTCTCCTCTTTCTCTTCCCCTTACCTTCTCTCTCTCTCCTCTTTCTCTTCCCCTTATCTTCTCTCTCTCTCCTCTCTCTTTCTCTTCCCCTTATCTTCTCTCTCTCTCCTCTCTCTTTCTCTTAACCTCATCTTCTCTCTCTCTCTTCTCTCTTTCTCTTCCCCTTATCTTCTCTCTCTCTCTTCTCTTCCTCTTTGACTGGAACCCCCCCCACACACCCCAGACCTCCTCTCCTCCCCCCATTTTAAAAAGCAATATTTCTATTTTCACTGAGATTCTTCAAGGGGAAAATAATAACAATAATTCAATAAGAACTAAGAACAACAATGACGAGACAATAAGACAGGAGATGCTGGATTTTTCTGGATTTTTCTGCAGTACGTCACACCCGTACACCTCTCAAGACATTCAATGTGTGCACACACACACACCCACACACACACACACACACGCACACACACACACACACACACAAATTTACACCCTACCAGTATACAAATGCGCTTATACACACACACACATGCTCACTCACACACAAATACTCTTTCACTTATCCTCTTGAGGCCTGGCATGTGAGTTTTTATCAATGACAATGATAATGTTATTAACAATAGTAATAATATTTAGAATACCAATATTTTCTAGTAAATCCTATAGGAAAAGAAAGACAGAAACAAACCCACATGAAGGAGTGCCACAGTGTTCTTTCCTTTTCTAGAGATGAAAATGACCTCTTGTATTTTTATGCTGCTTGTCTTTCTTTGATTCTGCTACAATTGAATTGTTTTGCAACTACCAACATGAACTTTCTAATGAAAATGTAAAAAATGTGAAAAAAGACAAAAGTATTTGCAAAAAGAGGCCACCGAAAAGTTGAAAACTTTTTTTGTCACTCAAGTCTTTTAATTCAACAGTGTTATTTTTCTATTGCAATTCTAATGATTATTTCTATGTAATATTTTTTGTGCCAATCATTTCCTACCTACTTGTCAAAAGCAATCTTTGTAACTTCACCACAACTGACCACTCGTTTGCATTCTGCCAGACGATTCTCCTAGTGACTCTGTGCTGGACTGACAGAATGACCAGCTCTGTGGACACAGTTACAGATTCACTAACTGCAGTTCCTCCCTGACCGCCAGTAGGCCAGCACGCCTGGGACAGTGTGTGTGTGGCGAGAAGGCCAGAATGCTTGGGACAGTGTGTGTGTGTGACGAGAAGAGATGATTTCACATGTTGGCCATAAAGGTTTGACCATTGCACTTGGTTCACACAGCAAGATGGATCTGAGGATCCACAAGGCTCTAGGTTTGCAGGGAGCTGAGAACTGAAATCAAGAACTTCCAGAGCCAATAAGCTAAACTGCTGGCCCAGGCCACACCCCCAAGGCCCAGGCCACACCCCCAAGCAATGACCAGCGGATCCACCGGTCTTCCTCCCTGCCGGAGTGGCTCCGAATCAGGGTTCCACTGACCCAGGAAGTACTCCTCCTCCTCTTCCTCTCACCCAGGAAGCACTTCTTTTCTTCTTCCTTCTCCTCCTTCACACTTACCTCACCGCAGAGGAAGGGATGGACTCGCACACCCTCAGTTACAAAGGCCTCCTCACACACACACACACACACACACACACATACACACACACACACACACACACACCCTCAGTTACAAAGGCCTCGTCCGTCCTTTTTTTTCCCCTCTGTCTTTCTCTTGGTGCACTGAAAGCTTCATGTGTTTCTAGGCACTGCATCCTCACATGTCCATTTATTTAACTGTCTATTTATTGATTCATTTGCTTATTTATTGATTGATTTATTTATGTATTTATTTATTTATTTATCTATTTGTAATTTATTGACCTATGTATTGATCTATTTATGATTCATTTATTAATTTGTGCGCTGGAAATATTGAGTCTGGACTGACCTTGTAAGATGCTGCTGATCTCTAAGACCCTGTTTATATGCATGCCAAACAGTAGGCTCCTGTGGGCTTAGTCTTGTGTTCCGCCAGAGGAACGGTGTCCAGCGAGGGACAAGCTGAACTGAGGAACCTCCAAGGGTTTTCTGGGCAATAACTTCCTTGTGTAATCATAGCTGTCCTGTGGGCTGACACCTGAGGGCAATAAACTAAAGAACATGTACAAAGATTCTGCACAGGTGTGGAGGTGTTCTGAACACACACACACACACACACACACACACACACATCTGTACTGTAATAAGTAGCATATTTACATATTTGTGTGTGTGTGTGCATGTGTGTTGTCTCACTTCATGTCTCACACATGCCTCTTACAGACACTACTATTAGTGCACACACACACACACACACACACACACACACACACACACAAAAACAATCTCTCACACACCGGTCCAACAGTCGGACGTCACATTACGCCACTAAGTGTGTGTGGCCCAGTATTAACATAATGAGTGGGCAACAAACACACACTCAATTCCCCACATAAATCCAGATACACACACACACACACACATAGACTGTATGTCACACACAAACACACACTCAATTCCCCACATAAATCCAGATACACACACACACACACATAGACTGTATGTCTCACATAAACACACACTCAATTACCCACATAAATCCAGATACACACACACACACATAGACTGTATGTCACACACAAACACACACTCAATTCCCCACATAAATCCAGATACACACACACACACATAGACTGT
>JAIFZK010000005.1:27712500-27722500 GCA_027481765.1 Tenualosa thibaudeaui
CACAACACAGCACAGCACAGCACAGCACAGCACAGCACAACACAACACAACACAGCACAGCACAGCACAGCACAGCACAACACAACACAGCACAGCACAGCACAGCACAGCACAACACAACACAACACAGCACAGCACAGCACAGCACAGCACAGCACAGCACAACACAGCACAGCACAGCACAGCACAGCACAACACAACACAGCACAACACAGCACAGCACAGCACAACACAGCACAGCACAGCACAACACAACACAACACAGCACAACACAACACAACACAACACAACACAGCACAACACAACACAACACAGCACAACACAGCACAGCACAGCACAGCACAACACAGCACAGCACAGCACAACACAACACAACACAACACAGCACAACACAACACAGCACAACACAGCACAACACAGCACAACACAACACAACACAGCACAGCACAGCACAGCACAGCACAGCACAGCACAGCACAGCACAGCACAACACAACACAACACAACACAGCACAGCACAGCACAGCACAGCACAACACAACACAACACAGCACAACACAACACAGCACAACACATCACAGCACAGAGCTGTGCAACTCCAGGCAGTGATGCAAGTCCAGACTAGACTAGACTAGACTTTAGAGTTTTTCTTGATGAAACCGGGATCCACTTGATCTTCCTCCTCATTTAGCACAGCAGAAACCAACACTTCCAAATGTGCTGAGCTGTTTTCAGTGGTTTCATACATTTGTCAAAACAGCTTCCATAGAAAGTTCCCAAACTAGCTTGAACAACTAGGAATAATATTCACAGCAAAAAAAAAAACAGATTGTTTGCAGACATATGAATTTCTAATGTCACTGTGTAAATCTCTTCTATAATTCTTCAATCCACAATCATGACCACAATCATCATGCTGTTTGCAGGGGTGGGTCAAAGAGGCCAACAGCATATAGAGTAATTGTGAAAGTATCCATGTTCTGATGAAAAAGGATGGTCAATGAAAATGGGAAAGTTATTTTGAATATGAAGTGCACTGTATTGTACAGTATATTTACCAAGGTGTTCATTATGGATCTTGCATGTCAATAACCATTACTTTAAGTTAAGAGAATAGAATAACATTTCTGTAACATTCTGGTACTTTTTCACAAATTCCATAACCAGGTAAATGGCACAGACATAGCAAAGCCTAAGACAAAATCTGCTTACTTTGAAAGCAAAGTTTTGCATTTTGTTCTCCTTTGTGTTATGATTGATTGAGAGCACTCACTGATCTGACCACTGATTGTTTGAAGGAAAAATGTGCTTTTGTTTTAAATGTGCTTCTTTTTAGGCCTTTGGGTTAACTGGTTTGGAAATGTGGATTCTGAAGTGAAAGCTGTATCAAAGCAAACAGTCAATTCTAGTCAATTCTAATCTAGGCCAGACATAGTTGACCCCTGTAGCAGTGGCCACTTGATATCCCAACCTAATGTTTAAGTTGATGTAGCCACCAAAAAACTTCAGCAGAGCTCCTGAAAAATAATGTTACACCAGCACATCATTAATAAATCATTTTAATCATTAATTTAGTATCTTTACTTATATTCAAGAGCAGACAGTTACTTATACTCAAGAGTAGGCTGACACATCTGATGATGACTTTTGCCTACATTTTATAAGTGTAACAGGACTTAATTACTATGTGTTTCATCCATGCCTGCACACAATACCAATAACAGTGAACAATTCAAAATTTAAAATCTCTCTAACAGAAGCCAAGCCAACATTGGTGAGGCAGAATTGTTTATTGCACCATTGTACACTGTTGGCATTTTCCTTACTTGTCACTCTTAAGTGCAAGAGATGTCTACATTTAGCAAGAAAAGTGATCAAAAAAACTTCCCATCAGCTACTATTCTGCAAATGACTTGGACACTGAGGCATTGTACAACATTGTCAAGGTGTGCAGCAGACCCCAGAGGTCGGTTCTGTTGCCTTATGACTTTGTGTGAAAGAATACTAACTTTTGATGAATCTCATGAAAAACCATGAGCGCAAGTCTTCAAAAGTACCGTATTGAAATAAATATCTAAATGTGTAATTTTGTCACTTTCTTTATATCAGTGAAAGATAACATGTTAAGGGTGCAGACTAGCCCAAAATCCCAAATTTGACAAGAGCGTGAAAAATCGACGTTTTAACCTGCCGTGTCTCACCATAGGCAGCATTTTTAGGTAACACTGCAAAAAAAAGGCTATTAAAAGATAGAGAATCAGATTGAGAAAACAGCTTTCTGACACATTAAACAACGCTGGTGATTTGTTTTGTGTGCGGGGAGGAATTATCATAGCAGTTAAACCTATGTATGTAGCCAGCCAAGCTGTGGCTAGTACCAAACGTCAAAGCGGCAAGACTTGCCGTGCTAACGCTGACCTGAAACGTGTGACAAGTTTCTGGCTGCTGCTGCTGATGATACTGGTATCACCAGTCGTTCTTTTTAAAATAAATCAGTTTCTATGTTCTATGCAGTTTCTATGTTAGCAATATTCACCCCTTGTTCGTTCTTTCATTGTGTTGTAGCTTAAATGTTATCCTCTTTTGTAAGTCGCTAAATGCCTAAATGTAAATGTAAATGTAAATCTCTTACGTCCATGGTAATGTTTGAGGAAGACAGACGAGTTCTGACAGACAACCATAGACTGTAGAAAGGAGACATTAATGTTTAGAACACTGTAGCCTATTTGTCCATTAATGCGTTTTAATGTAATTTATAGGAAACATAGTGTAAGGCTTGTCATTATTTTTAAATACAAAGCATAAGCATAAAAAGATTCAGGGGTTTTGAAGTGAGATTCGGCGCTTCAGTCCCAGACCCTGGTGGCGTGGGGGCCCTAAGTGGCTGCTTAGTTCACTTATGCCTTGGGCCGGCCATTGATGTAGTGAACCCAATCCAATGTTCAAGTCCAACATTCTGTACATACTGTAGTAGTATGTTGTGACCAACAGTGTCAAAAGCAGCACTGAGGTCCAGTAGCACCAGGACAGATGTTCTGCCTGCATCACTACTGACATTTATCAAAGCAGCTATTTGATGTCATTAAAGGCAATTAATTGATTGAAGACTATTTTTCCAATGATCTTCCCAATGAATGGTAGATTGGATATGCACCTGTAGTTATACTTTTTCAGCAGAGGCTTTACAGCTGCATTTGAGGGACTTCCCATTTTAGGCAAAATTCTGTGCAGATTAATTTATAATCTGGAGCAAATCAGATGCTACAAGGTGTAGAACAGATTTTAAAAAGTTTGCAAAATATCAAATTCAGATGTGGAAGAACAGAGATTTAACCATTAATTATCATCTTATTAGCATGCATTAATAACATACTAGCTGTTTGTTAGTCATTACAAGTCACTTATTAATACATTATTCTACATGAGCTTATTCTACCCATAGTAGGCCATTAACTAGAATTGTGAACACAGAATTACTGCTTATTCATAGTAAGCTAGTTGTTGTATATGAATTATGATCTCATTATGCTTTGCTCAGTAAGGGGCTTATAAGGTGGTAGTACAACAGGAACAGTTATTCTCCATCAAAAAGATGTAATTAGGACTAATTTGAACACTAGACACTTGTAGTTGTGGGTTTCGTTCCTATGAATAGAGCATCTTTACAACAGCTAACTACAAAAAAACAGTGATTAGGAGTTTATATTGGAGAAAGTCTTAGTTAATGGTCTATTATGGGTAGAATGACGTCATACAGAATAAGGTATTAATAAGTGATTTGTAATGGCTAATAAATGGCTAGTATGTTATTTATTTATATGTAAATAAGATGCTAGCTGATCTAAAATGTTATCAAAAAGTCTTAGTGATCTGATATTAAGTAAAGCTTGTAAGTCTTATCCACTGGAGCACCCTGAGATTGTTTGGGAACAGGCAGGAGATTAGATTGGTTTACCCCATTGGTTAGATGTACACTTTTTCTTGTGAACACAGGAATAGAGAATGACATTCTGGGTCCCTGCTTGTTTTCAAAACCTCTCAGCACAGGGACCCACAGCATATCAGACAATATAGTCATCAAGGTCTTCCCTGCTGCTGCTGTCAGTGATATGGATTTCGTTCTGTGTTCTGATACTGTCCCTGAAAGCCTCTTTGTTGTTTCAGAGATGCATTTGGGAAGCAGCATACAATCCTTTCTCATTTTAAATTCCTCAAAATGGAGTCACCAAGAACAAGGGTTGAGTGTTGCCTCTCACCTTGGTCCGCTGCTTTTTTCTTATGGAATCAATCTTTGTTCTCTGTTCCAGCTCAGTGTATTTTGTACAGAACCTCCAGGGTCTTCACATTATGTTTTAATCCAGAGTCAAGGTGAATTGCCTCTCAGTTATTGCCAGCTGTATCGTCTGGCTTCACTAAAGTTATCTTACTTTTAAAAACGAACTAATGCTAGCTAAGCTACCTAATTTAGACTCCACACTACATCAGCATACAGAACACAACGGAACAAAAAAAGAATACAAGTACTGGTCCAACCAGCGACCCGAACCACACAGCACAGGCTCAGTGGCAGACAAATGGAAAAAAAATAAAATAGTTGAAGAGAAACGTGGGGAGCACGTGTGTGTGTGTGACTACGTGGGGAGAAATGTGGGGAGCACGTGTGTGTGTGTGTGTGTGTGTCCTGCCCTTCTGTTGTTTTAACTTGTCTAGGTTCCAGTGTCCACTTCCTCTATAATCCCTTATGGAGACAGATCTCTATCTGGTTTCCACCAGCACACTCTGTTACCCACATTCCTAACCATAATTTGCTTGGTTAGTTGTCTTACTCCTTTAGAGTAAGGTTTACACATTCAATTCAATTCAATTCAGTTTTATTTATACAGCGCCTTTTACAATAGTATTGTGTCATGGCGCTTCACAGAAGGAGCACCCAAGAGCAACAGGGCCAAGGAAAAACTCCTGTGGGAATTTCTGTAAGAACAAGTAATATATGTGTGTTGAGTGTATACAAGAATAGAATAGTGCATGCAGTAGAATGTGTGCTATAAAAAGAATGTACAAGAGATTTATGTGCATGACAGTAGGTGTCTTTGGAAAACCATGTTGAAACCATGTTTGGAGCATCATCGTAAAAGGACAGAGACTGAGATCTTGTGTAGGATTGGCTCTGTTCCAGCTACATCATCTACTGTTAGGAGTATTTAAGGTAGACAAATAAGGTAAAAGGTTAGAATGGTTGAGGATCATCGATGTATAGCCATTCTCTCGGTGAACGCAATAAAGACTTGGTTGAACAAGACAAACTTCTCTGCTACTTTGGGTTTTTCTGAGAAACTTCTCCACATAATTTGGCGTCACGAACAATCAGTGTTTTAATTGGTCCCTTCTCCCCTTGGGAACGGAAAACTTTTGCTTCCGTCTAGATTGGTCTGGGTAAGTTCAATTATGGCATTAATTTAGGTTTATAAATTTATGGGGGCCACCACTGCAAAGAACATGTGTGGTAAGATATGTGGAGACTTTTTTGGCTTGTTCAATTGCCTTCACCGATATTTCAGGTCTGTATATAGGTAACATTTTGTTCCATTCCTAACGCATATTGTGCTTGATATTTCTAACTCACATTGTGTTTAATATAAATGTTAAACAGGATGGTTTTTTCATCTTGGGCATGTTGTCTGTCTTGCGTCATTGTACCCTTGCCTCTAAGTCTCGTTTGTGTTCACTTCATAGCATGTGGAAGTGTTCACCTTTGTCAGGCGTAACGACCTCATAGCTTAGTTTAAATATAGGACAATAACGGAAGGAGGCGTTATGAGAAGTGTAAAGGAATAAGAAATAAAGGAATAAAGGAAATAAAGGAATTGCGACATAGGGCGCAAACATGTGGGCTCAAAATTAATTCCGTTTTTTGGTATATGGTGTGGACTGTTATTAGTTGGCCACAAAATAATATTTCAGTCGCTGGTAGTTTTCATTGATCGCGCCTGATGGCTCGCTGATTATGAGAGCGTGTTGCTATTAACAGTACCCCGGTCTGGCCTATGAATAAAGGAAGGAAAAGCCCTTGATCCGTGTCTTTATGTGTTAGAGTGACGGGATGTCTTCCCGTGATGCGAGTGTGGCTTATGCGCTTGAAAGTGTGTACTTGGCATGAGCAATAATCTCTCTTGTGTGAAGTGCTGTGCTTTTGTGGAAGTGTAGTACTATCAGTTGTTTCTGCATGTCGGAACATTTGACATGATGTGTCTTCTGTTCAAACTTTTGAATAACACTTGGTCTGTTCACTTGGTGTGCAAGTTTCCAACTGTTGCATGAGAAGGTCAAGAGGTCACTTAGCCTCTTCTTTCCCTCTTCTTCTCTTTCCTATGTGGACTGTATGTGGGTTGCAGCTGTATTCGTGTGCATGGGAGTTTGTAAGGAGTGCCTTAGGTATGTGAAGTTAGGGTCAAGGAATGTGCAACGTGAGGATATTTTTGCCTGTTGCCCTTTTCGTTTGTCCCTGACATGTGTCTTGTCCGTATTTTTTCTGTGGTATTGATTACTTATATATGGGACAGGTGTGCAGTTGGTCCAGCTATTTAGGCACAGCTGGAAAAGGGAGGATGAATGGAAGTTGGATATTATACATATACGAAAATAAGAATAGTAAGTTGGTATAAGAAGAAGTAAATAAAATAAAATAATAAGATTTTAATATTTCAATTATTTATTTCAGACTTAAGTAACGGATGGATTTCAACGGAAGCCTGAGCAAGTTGGTAATTATTGGAATTCCCCTTGTGTGCTTGGTATAGATCAGGTAGACAACGTGGTGACATCTATAGCTTGTGTAGGTGATAGTTCAAACATAATAATACATAGTATACTGTTTCATAAGGGTGAAATGGAAAGTCAGATTGGGAAGGATTTTACGCCGCTTGAGCAGGTGGTGCAGAATAATAAATTAGCGGAAGATCAGATTCGGAAAGTTAGTGCTAAATGGGAAAAGCGCACTAAAAAAGATCAAGAGTCATGGCCTCAACAGGGAACATTGGATTTACGAATCTTAGTACAACTTGAAGGTAAAATAAGGGATTACAAATGTACTGATAAGTCTGAGAAAAGAAAGATAAAAAGACAAAATGAATTGGAAATATTAAGGTTATTTGTTGACTTAGCCATAAGTACACAGCCTAATATGTCAGATCAGGATGTGCTTAGTTATAATGTTAAACAATCAAAGGATAGTTCTGTTCAGCAAGGTTATCTGGAGGGACAAACTTCTAGTGGGACCCCATTGACAGTTATTTTGCAGGATCAGAATCAGGTTAATGTCGATAAATTGCATTCTTATGTCACTACCCATACAGATGATGAGGAGGATGAGGAAGAGAATACTTTAGCATTTATGGCTCCACTGGTAGATAATAACATAAAGGACATGCATACACATAAGTCGAGAGTAGCTTCATCAAGGTTAGACACTAGTAAGAATATTTCTTCATCGGGCTCTCCGATGATGCCTATGATAGTGAAAGGAGACCGTACATTTTATGACATTTGCGGACGTGCACGGTTTGATTTCGCGTCTACCCTCGCTTCAGGATGGAGCAGGTGCATGGATACAACGTTTTGAGTCAGAAACACAGGGACATACACTTGCTATTGGGGACATTAAGTACTTGTTGGGCATCGTTATGGGCAAAGAACCATTGGCAGATGTTCTGTCAAAAGTGGACTTGGATGTTATAATGGGGATCCGCTGCGGACCATTTGCCCTTTCACAACTATCGTACACACGTGTATGGAAAGCATTGAGAATGGCTTATCCAAACCGTTGCCCAGCTAGTGCACTGACATTGAATAAGTTAAAACCTGACGAAAACCCAACCGCCTTTGTGGAGGCTGCAACAGCACGTTGGCGTTGCCAACTGGAGTCCGACCCAAATGACAATGAACTGAACAGAGGACTTTTCCGTCAGGCTGTACTTGATGCCCTTCCCACTCCAGTTAAGTCACAACTTGAAAATGACTGGCGCTTGCATACAATGACAAAAGATGAGTTTCGCCAAGCTGTAACGCACTTTGTTACCCAGTACAGGAAGTCTGAGGACAGGCGTGAACAGCAGGACACTGAGGCTCAGCGAAAGCTTCTCATGAAACAACTGGAGGAGTTGAAACACCCAAAAAAGGCTCAGGCAGTATTGACAACTGCGGAACAGGCCCCTCCCGCTGCTCCATCTTCTCCTACTGTGAGTGCTTCATCTGTGTTTGTTCCACCAGTTTCACAGCCACAGTTCCAGCAGAGTCGCAATCCCATGACATTGCCCTATGTGAGAAGGGCTGGAGGCTCTTTCAGAGGAAGAGGCCGAGGTCGCGGACGAGGTTACAGTCCGGCGATCCTCCAAGACGTGGAATGCTGGACTTGTGGTAATGTGGGACATATTTCCTTTTCCTGTCCAAATGCGTTGCGAAATCGCCAGCAAAACCCGGTGAGGGGGGGTGTGTTTCAAACTGCTGCGGGTCCTAGCCAATCCCCACAGGGCGGTCCAGTAAATTTTGCGGTAGGTCAATATTGACTAGGTTCCGATTTGGGAATAGTTAAACAGGTAACTCAAGGGCCTGATGAAGAACCACATATCACTGCAACAATACAAGGTCATACTTCATCATCATACTACATCATTATTAGTTGATACGGGAGCTACTTATACTTGCATTAATACATCTTCCATTCCACATATTAGGAAACATGGGTCAGGAAAGGTTGCTAGGACAATAGGGTTTGCAGGACAAGTGCAATTACTTCCTTTTTTCGGAATTGGTAAAGGTGCAGGTAAAGCAATACACAACAGAAATGTCAATTTTACTTTCTTCCTCAACTCTAGTCAATGTTTTGGGGCGTGATGCTTTGTGTAAATTAGAATTAAAATAAAATGTATTTTCATAGGAAGTGGATCCTGTTTATATGGCCTATGTTAAAGCAACAGGTATAACAATGGGATGGCTAATTGTAATTTTTACATCTCATACTATCTCTCAGTTAACAGAGCAAGGAAGATTTTGTTTAACACCTCAGCGCCAATTACAGTATAATGATCTGTCCATTTGTCCAGATGTCACAATTAGAACATGTGATATGGCAACAAATCCAGCAGATAGAATTCTGTTAGATTATGAGGGAACGCCTCATGAATGTGTGGCGGATTCTTTAGTCTTCTCAAAATTGTGCGCAGATTTGGAGAGTGAACCTCTTGAATCTGGCCTAGTATTTTTTGTGGATGGTTCCAGTCATAATTATGATAACAGAACATGTGCAGGATTTAGTGTTATTCGATTAACAGATTCACAAGAATTGGAAGCTGTACTTTGTACTCCTTGTAAACAACCTTGCTCAGCCCAGTTAGCAGAATTAAAGGCCTTAACTGAAGCTTGTTTGTTAGCAGAAGGACAGGATGCTACTATTTATACCGATAGTGCCTATGCACATAATGTATGTCATGTTCATGGAGCTCAATGGAAACAGAGAGGGTTTAAAAAATCAGATGGCTCTCCTATTCAACACTTAGATCAAATTCAATTGTTATTAACATCTATGATGTCACCTAAGCGTTTTGTAAATGTTGAGCACACAAGAAGGGTGAGGATTTAGTAAAATTCTTTCAGGTCCACCCATAGAGGGGGGTGAACAAGTGAAAGAGTGTCCATTCACTTTTTGGTTACATAATACTGTATTTCCACCTTATAGGGTAAAAAGAAATTTGAAGGATTCTATGGCATCTCAGAAACGTTAGCGATAAACATGAGTCATATTTGGACAATAGTTGGTATGATTGGGCAAAGTATACTGCTGAGACTTACCATCCATCTGAAAAGTGTTATGTATGTGCGCAAGCTCGACCGCCTATGATTGTTATTCCTGCGCCTCATCGTCATTATGACGCAGTAGAATATTATGATAAGGAATGTAGAAAGTGTTCGCCTAAAGGTACGCAGTGTTCTATAGAATTGGATTATTG
>JAIFZK010000005.1:27730000-27750000 GCA_027481765.1 Tenualosa thibaudeaui
TGTGTCTGTGTGTGCGTGGTGTGTACATGCATGTATGTGTGTATGTGTGCATGTGTGTGTGTGGTGTGTACATGCATGTATGTGCACGTGCACATCCTCCATCAGTAATTTGAAGGATAGCTCACATCTCTGTATGGTTGACATACATGTGTCTAGCTTGGCCTTCTGAGTGGCTAGACTGGTAGCAACGTTCCAATGTAGTCTAGACCCTCTTTGTAAGCCTGTAAGTAGAATCATTACACCATCTAACACAGGCATAGCATCTACTACCCTATAGGATAAGCTACAGGACGTCTGGTGTCAATATAACAACATTCTTTCAATGATTGCAGAGATACAGTAGTCTGTGTACTTTGGGATTAACTGTAACCATTTTCTGAAGCCCTTGAAAGTGCACCAAATCACACTATACGCTCGTTGTAGGTATTGTGGATTGTGATAAAGGTTGTCAGTTAGACAGACAAATTGGCTGATTTATTTATTCATTTTAAGAATACAAGAGGAGAATTTATGCTGCTATAACTGTAGCCTCACAGCAGCAGGACCTTTGCGACGACACCAGACTAGAAGATTTCTCCTCCTGTACTCTTAAAATTAATAAATAAATTCAACTTTTTTTGGCTGTTGATCAGTGGCGGTTCCACTTAAGCATAACTTATTAGATCTAATTGCATCAGAGTATTGCTCTCTACAGTTGGCGTTGCGTTGCATTTGCAACCCAGAGGTCAACTTTTCCCCGCGTCCCCTCCCCTTTGGCCTTCTCACACACAGCTTCTGTGCACGGCACCTTCTCAGCAAATGGCGCATCGGGCGGCTGCCCTGTTCGCTCGTGCCTAAAACCGCTACTGGTGTTGAAACGACCGTACAGTGTGATTCGGTTAATTTTCAAAGACCTCAGAAAATGGTTACAGTTAATCCCAAATTGCCATAATGTGGTAAAGTGTTCAAAAGCACGTGGAATAATATTCAGATTTGTATGCGTGTTATTCTATCTTCTAATGCATCAACAGGGCATGACGCGGTTTTAGAGTATTTGTGACTGCGCGTGCGCTGAACTATCACACTTCCGGGTAGATTATCAACATGCTGTTATGTACAAGTCACTGTGATGTTGCATTTTGTGAAGAGAGGCACCAAGAGTTTAACGACATTCACATTCCGACAGGTAGTGGTCTACCACCAAGTGAAAATGGGCAGCCTTCCACCCGAAAACAGATCCATTCATTCCGATAATATCGAGGAAGTTCACAATGTTCCAATGAATGTCATCATCCGACCCATTCCGTCGGTTTTGGACGAGAACAAAGTTCAAAGTCTCATGAACACAATACAGGTAAGTTAGGCCACATCCTGTGACATCCCCTGCTACCCGAACAATGCGGCTGATTTGGCAACAAGATAACTTTTATAGCGTCCCATGGGCGATAGCCTAACGTGAAGCCATTGTTTCTGTTTTAAAACCAACCGTAGTATCCCGATGACGCAAATGGACTCGGGTAGCTAAATGTTCGTAAAACCGATGAAGACATTTACAAAGTTAACTATGACAGCGTGTGTGTATGCCATTGTACAGTGTTTTAACGGTCATCTCCGTACGCGTGTATGTTTGTGTGTAACTACAGTCACAGGAAACGCAGGACGTGCGGACAGTTCCCCCTATTGATGTGCTGTGGATTAAGGGCGAGCGGGGAGGAAACTACTTCTACTCGTTCGGAGGATGTCACCGGTTCGCCGCCTACCAGAGACTAAATATAGAAACCATTCCAGCAAAAATAATAAGGTCAAACATCTCCGACCTGCGCACCTACCTCGGAGCCTCCACCCCAAACCTGCAGTGAACTGAGCTGAGCTGAGCTGGGCCTGTGGGGATAATGGTTCCCAGCATAAAGAACAAGACAGGCTTTGTAATTATTGCCAGGACCGTGTGTCTTTCCACGGACTTGTGCATAAACCAGTCGAGGTCAAACTTTTATGTTTGCAGGCTGAACAATCTAATCTGCCAATGGTCTAAGAGCACCAGTTTTCAACCACTTTTAGACCCACTGCGTTTTAGATCCAAAACCCACAGTCCACTAAAACACGTGATGCACATATACTGGAATATCGGTAAATAATGTCACAATGGGCCAGGTTTCGTTTTATTTATTTTTCTGAGATGAGAGCTGCAGTTGGTCCCCACCCCTGGCATACACTCTATAGATTGATCTTTTCAAGAAAAAAGAAAAGGCAATCTTGGGTGGATAGTGCTGTTCAAACATGTGACCACTAGGTGGAGATGTTACTCTATTAAATGTAAATCATGATGCTAAATTATTTTCCATAAATTGTAATTAAATATAAACAACCTAAAGTAAGTTGTGTTCTTAGTGGTTTTAGCTACCACACCATACTAGCAACAAGAAATTCAGTCTTCATTATCATTTGTTTGAAGTCTCAATATGGGACCAAGACATACAGTGCTCAGATGATTTAAAGACACTTCTCCATTCTTCAAATCATCTAAGGTCACTGCAGCAGGACCAAACTTTGACTTGGGGCTTGTTTACATGTATCTAGATATGTTTTATGTGTTTTTATTGAGTTTACATAGCAATCTCCACACATACTAGAACTCAAACCATGAACTCTTACTGTGATGCTACCTTTTATCGTCATGGCCACCATTACCTCTTGCAGCAGACAATGTCTGAATCAGAGGGACTCAATTCAAGGACCAAGGAGTTTATTTGTCCCATACATTGAAATGCTAATGTAAGACATGGATTTAGACCAACTCGGCACTTTATAGTGGACTTACATAGAGAGTATCGGATATAATCATGACTCATGATCAAACCAAAAGAATTGGGCAGAAAATCCCAGGTTATCCACCCAGATCTCTCTCTCTCTCTCTCTCTTACACACACACACACCTCAAAGCACTGGATAGGAAATCCAGGTAATCCATCCGCTCCAGATCACAGGCATGGGATGATTTATGGTCACAGGTGTGTGTGTGTGTGTGTGTGTGTGTGTGTGTGTGTGTGTGTGTGTGTGTGTGTGTGTGTGTGTGGGAGGCGGAGCTGCTGAGGATTCATGATTAGTCAGTTGGCCTCTCTTCAAAACAGATCAGCCAATGGTATGTGAGTGTGTCCCTGGGGTGTATGTAGTCCCGCCCTTGTCTGTGACCCAAGGACAGGATATAACACAGGGCCACAGGGCATGAGAACTGGTCCCAGACCAGAGTAGGGTTAGAAAAATATTAAAATTATTTTAAACCATAACAAAAAAAACACTCTCTTTCTCGTATGCATCTGCACTGTGCTGTGACCCCAGCTATTCTAGGAGAAATCTGGAGTCCAGCATTCCGACATACACACACACACACTCGTGCACACACACACACATGCACGCACAAACACTTTTAGTAACAGTGAGGAGTGAGGTGTGGATAGTGTGTTGTGATTTTTTTACATGTTGTGTTCTTCACTGGTTTGAGTGGAACTCAGGTTTTAGACTGAAAAGAATTCGGAGGGCAAGAACAAAGTTCTGTTTCTGGGGGAAATATTAAAGTGGGGCACACGTGAAGCTGTTGCTGTTTCTGGGGGAAATATTACAGTGGGGCACACATGAAGCTGTTGCTGTTTCTGGGGGAAATATTACATTATGCTTTTGTTGAGAAGTTGTATTGATTCCAGTGTGAAGCTAGATGTGGTTTCATAGTTGTCTTTATGCTGCATAGGGGTATGGTTGTATAGCACCGCTTAGAGAACACTAATGATCTACATGTCCAGAGAGATTGACATAATGGCAAACAAAACAAATAAGTTGTTCAACAACATTGTTAACTTACAACGGGGGATTACGTTACAATTACGTTACATTTTCTTATGGATGTGCTAGGATGCCCTAAATTTGACACAAAGTGTCCACAGTTCACAGCCGTAATGTTCAACATAGCAACAGCCAAACAAAATGGCTGCTAAGGTCACAGTGGTGGTGAACTTTACAGTTTTACAAATCCTGACTCTTTGAATGCGATAGTTTGGTGTCCAGTATAATTGGCATCATTTGAAAGCTTGTTTTGTGATCTTTCATGATAATACAAATTAATCTGAGTTCACTAGTGCATCTCCACAGTAGTGCCTTTGCACTGATAGAAAGAGTGAGAGTTCACTAGTGCATCTCCACAGTAGTGCCTTTGCACTGATAGAAAGAGTGAGAGAGTCACTAGTGCGTGAGAACAGGTTGTTGAGTTCTGTTTGGGACTGGAGATAGAATGATTCTTTAATGCAGTTCTCTGAAGAGTTGTTCTGTGTAGAAGATCTGTATTGCTCTGAAGAGCAGAACTGTTCTTAAATGGGTTCTCTTGTGGAGTACTGTATATAGTATACATATATATTTGAGACGCCTAATATGTCTGAGCACAGAACAGGTCATTAATGTGTTCTACTTTAGTCCGAGTGAAGAACGGTTCTTTACTGTGTGTGTGTGTGTGTGTTTTGTCTGAGCGCAGTGTGTCCTGGGCCCTGAGTTTGAGTCGGGAGACGGATGCATCTCGTTAACCTCATGTCCACAGCACCCCTCTATCTCCCCGGAGACGCCTGCTGGCAGGAAGGAATCTTTCTCACTGAATGGCCCTCTTCCTGGTGACCTTTGATCTTTGCTATGAAAGATGACATGACCCCAGCCAGCACAGCTGAAGGAGCTTGCACCTCTAGTGTGTGTGTGTGTGTGTGTGTGTGTGTGTGTGAGATTCATCCTCTGGTCCAAACCAAACCTGAGGCTAAACAGTCAGATGCTTTCTAGAGCAGAAGAGAAGTACACACAGAGGTACGCTCACACACACATACACACACACACACACATACACACACACACACACACACACACACACAATAAGGTACGTAGGTACTTACATACACATGCCCAAACACTCCACCTGCTCTAAGCCAATAGTCTTATCCAATAGTCTAATGGTCTAGTCTGGCACAGTCTCTCTCTACAATGGATCAGATGCAGGTCTCAGGTCAGTGAGGTGTGTGTGTTTGTAGTGTGAGTCTGATGAGAGTCTGTCATGTGTGTGGTGTGTGCCTGTCATGGGTGTTTGTGTGTGTGTGCGTGTGTGTGTATGGTGTGAATCTGTTGTGTGTGTGTGGTACACACACACACTGTACCATACACAGCTAAATATACACACACACACTGTACCTTACACACCTATATACACACAGGCACACAGCCGACACACAGCCGATCCCCAGCAGGTACAGGTAACGGCACCCAGGGGCCTGTGCTGATGTTCTAGAACGTTTTCCACAGCCTTCCGATTCCTCTGAGCTCAGGGGGTTCAGGAGGGGGCCAAGATTAGAGAACGCGTTCCGCAGCCTTCCGGTTCCCCGCGGCCCCTTTGAGGAACGCAGGAAAGGGGAAGTCATTGGAGGAGGAGAACCGGAGCGTGTGATTACTGACAGAGAGATAGAGATGGAGATGGTGGGGTGGAGTGTGTGTGTGTGTGTGTGTGTGTGTGTGTGTGTGTGTGTGTGTGTGTGTGTGTCAGGGCAGTAAATGTCTGCTGTGGACAGTCGCGTGTGAGGAGGCTTCCTGTTGCTCTCTGTCTGGAGGTAACCTAATCCTCAAAGGGCACTTGACACGCAAAACCCCAATACAAATGCACACACACACACATTCTCACACCCATACACACACACACACTCACACACACACACACACACACACTCACACACACTCTCCTGCTTGTATGTATGTAATAGCATGGACATTAACCATGTGCACCACATGCTTACATACACACACACACAAACTCACTCACCGGCTCATATAAATACACACTTTCCCTCTCTCTCACACACACACACACACACACGCACACATGCTGGTTGCACCTGCTGATTGTGTGGTGGTTCAAGCGTGCAGTCCAGCTCTCCTTTCTTCTTCAATGGAGGGATTGAGAGGATAGGAGAAGAGGACGAAAGGGCCCAGGCGTGTGTGTGTGTGTGTGTGTGGCTCCTTGGGTGAGCCTCTCTCCACCTGTCCTGAGGGAGTGTCTCTGTGACCCTAGTCAGAATGTTCCAGAGAAACGCCATGACAATCCAGGGGTTGGTGCCAGTGATCAAGCTCATTGTTCTGAGTTCTAGAACCAGATCTTGAACAGAACCGGAGAAGTTCTAAGACTATGGACCCTCTCCACACTCTAGTTTAATCAACATTTCACATTTACATTTATGCATTTAGCAGACGATTTTATCCAAAGCAACTTACAATTTTGTCAACTATGAATTGTTCAGGGCCAGTCTCCCCTAGAGCTACTTAGGGTTAGGTGCCTTGCTCAAGGGCACAACAGTGGTACTTGCTTTTCAGGCTACTTGCACACTAGCCAGGTTCCTTAACCACTACGGTTCCACCATTCTTTGATAAGAGATCACAATATATATATATAAAATGTATTTATACATGTGTAATGACAATAAAGTTGAATCTAATCTAAAAATATGATCAGACAACTCAGCTGTGTGGCTTTCAGTTCTGTGTTTCACAAAATGAAAACTAGTGAGAAATAGACTATTTAGTAACTATTTACAGCTATATGTAATAGACTATTTAGTAACTATTGACAGCTATATGTTATAGACTATTTAGTAACTATTGACAGCTATATGTAATAGGCTATTTAGTAACTATTAACAGCTATGTGTGATAGTAAAGCCTCATAAGTGCTATTCAGTGTAAGTAACCAAACTAGTAGGCCTATTCTAAAGTGTTCCAGAGGAGGCTGCTGGTATGTTGTCTGTTTCCAGTAGCCCTAAACACACACACACACACTTTTTCACAGGAACAAGAGCCTAGAGTGCCACTAATATGGCAATATGTGTGTGTGCTTGTATGTCTGCAGCTGTTTCTGAATGTGTGTGTGTGTGTGTCTGTGTGTGTGTTGCCATGGTGGTCCTGCTGTGTGTGTGAGAGAGAGAGAGGCAGGAGGAGAATCCGCATGATGAATGAGGATCAGAGCTGAGAACAAATGGAGATGCTGCACAAGAGAAATGGAAACGCTCAGACACACACACACACACACTCAGACAGTCCCCTTAAATGAAACACACACACACATACACTCAGACAATCCCTTTAAACAATTCTTCTGCACACACACACTCAGGCAATCCCCTTAAACGATTCCCCTTCACACACACACACACACACTCAGATGATCCCCCTACACACACACATACTCATACAGTCCCCTTAAACAACCCCCCTACACACACACAGACAAATTCAGATAGTCACCTTAAACAATCCCCCTACACACACACACACACACACACACACACAGACAAATTCAGACAGTCCCCTTAAACAATCCCCCCAATGTCCACAGCTACTCTCCCTCTACCTGTCTACGTCTCTCTTTCAATTCAATTCAATTCAGGAGGACAGGAGGGGAGCAGGGAAACAGTAAAGAGGAACGTTTTAGGGGGGGGGGGATTATTCCACAGGAGGGGTGCACGGTAACAAAACGCTGTTCCTCCTATCGTAGATTTTGATATTCTTGGGATTACAAGGAGACCAGCATTTTGGGATCTTAGGGTTCTAGGGACAAGTAAGTCTTTAATATATGTTGGTGCATCGCCCTTGAGGTTTTGTAGGTTAGGAGGAGTATTTTAAAATCAATTTGACTTTTAATAGGGAGCCAATGTAGGGAAGCAAGGATAGGAGAGATATGTTCATATTTTTTAGTCCTGGTGAGTGTTCGGGCTGCAGCATTTTGTATTAGTTGTAGGTTTTTGATACAGGTATCACTACACCCAGAGAACAGAGCATTGCAGTAATCAAGCCTGGAAGTAATAAATGCATGTATTCATTTTTCAACATCCTCAAAGGATAGGAACTTTCTAATCTTAGCAATATTTCGTAGGTGGAAAAAAAGGTGTGTTTTGAAATATGTTTTCCATGACTATTTAGAGAGGTTCTGGTCAATAATTACCCCTGAGGTCTTTAACTTTTGCGTTACATGACAGTGACAGGCCACTGGGTTAGTTTTGGTGAAGAAGTAGAATGTTGGTCAGCTGTCTTTCTATTCTTCTCTTTCTCTATCCCCCTCTTCTCTCTCCGTCTCCCCCTCCCTGTCTCTCTGGTGGTGGGGGTGGTGGTGGTGGGGGGGTTGTTTTCCTGTGTGTGGCAGGTACTCCTCAGGGTCTCTCTCTCTCTTGGTGTGTGTGTGTGTGTGTAGGGGAGTCCTGGCTGTTTTCTGGTGTGTGTCCTCAGGATTCTCTCAAAGAGACTATCTGAGGCTGCCCTCCACTGGAACTAACCCATCCTTGAATTGTGTGTACATATGTATTTGTGTGTGTGTGCACACTTGTGTCTTTATGTCTGTGTGTGTGTGTGTGTGTGTGTGTGTGTGTGTGTGTGTGTGTGTGTGTGTGGAGAAGTAGTATACTCATCCTAATCTGAATTTGTCTGGATTTCCATCAGATGGCCGACTATCACTGGCGTGTAAACCACGCCAGATCACCCCCACCCCTCTTTTAGGGAGGGAGGTGTGACGTCCCCCTGTGCCCCCTCTAGGCCATAGTGTGTCAGTGCACGGGCAGCACTAGGCTTGGATGGGCTGATCATCTGGTGGAGAAACTATAAAACGGTCCTCCTCCTTTTTCCCAGGGAGGCACCCTGACCTCATTCATCACTGGCACTTTGATTTCTTGCTCTCCTCACTTTCTTTACCCTCACTCTTTATTTTCTCCTCTTACAGCTTACATATTGATACTGATCCACCATTCACTTACATACACCACCATTATTCCCCTAGACATTTTGTTGATTTTGTTGAATTTCTGAAATCTGATATTAGGCAGAAGCACTAGGCAGTGCTAGCCTGGCTACATAGCCGTACATAAACCGTACACAAGTTATGTGTTCAAAGATGGATGAGTGCTACATAGTGAGGAATTTTACTACTGCCAGTGTGCACAGTGTGTCTTCATGTCTTCATGTCTTCATGTCTTCATTAATTATCGATGCAGTGCAAATTAGTTAATGCATAAAACTCGACGGAAAGCGATGGTAGCAGTCAGTCAGTGAGTCGGGTTTTCTGAAGTCTTTTTAATGTGCTTTGACCATTACTCAAACATATATATATATAAACTACTGTATATATACAATAAACTACTGTATATATACAATATGTATACTGTGTATAATATAATATAATACAATACAAAAGTTACCGGTGCTGTTTCCATATATTATTGTGTCATACAGAACTTACATTTGCGCATTATTTGGCAACTATTCAGGTAAAGGAAATATGCTTTTGGTGGAAGAATTGTTATTTATTAATAAATTGCTGCATTTCTTGTTGCTGTAGCATAGTTTAAAGAAACCATGCCAGGCACATGTAGCAGAAACCCTGTGAGGCCTTGGAGAGTACAGAGTAGAGTAGAAAGTGTTCATGGAGAGTAGAGTACAGAGTGATTATTTAGAGTACAGAGTAGAGTAGAGTACAGAGTGATCATGGAGAATAGAGAGTGATCATGGAGAGTACCGAGTGATCATATAGAGTACAGAGTGCTCATGGAGAATAGAGAGTGATCATGGAGAGTACCGAGTGATCATATAGAGTACAGAGTGCTCATGGAGAGTACAGAGTAGAGTAGAGAGGGTCAGCATGAAAAACTTAAAGCAGACTTCAAACCCATAGTGAGAGCTGAAAATGTTGAAATGTCTAACCATAGAGTCGGGGGTGGGGGGAGGGGATTGGTGCAAAAAGAGATGACACATTCTGTGCAGAATGTTAATGTGGTGAGTGTGATTAGGGACAACACATGTTGTGTAAAATTATACATATTCAATGTGTGAGCCATTTCAACACACAAATTGTAATTTTCAACACATATTTTATACAATAATGTGTGTAATGTTTATTACACTAAATATGCTAACTATTGCAGGACACTGAAATGTGTAATTTAAAAAAAAAAAATGGCACTAATAATGTATAGCTGAAAAGACAAACTGCTAACGTGTTAAAATTAGTAGGCATTTGTGACTAAATAAATGACAAGTTTTAGCAATTAAGTAACTATGTGCATAATTTTGGGTTAAAACATCAAAAAATGACAGACGGGAAGGTACAGCATGTGAAAAATAATATTGTTTACTGAAAGACTGTTATATGTGTTAAATACACTGCATGCAAAGCTGCATTCAAGAAGTGTTGCATGAGAATCACCCATGATAATCACCCATGAGAATCACCCATGACAATCACCCATGAGAATCATACCAGCTTTAATCAACCATCAAATGTCATTAAGGAACAGAAAACACAGTCCAGCACAAAGTGCACAAGTGAGGCAACAGTAATACTAGCATATGGAACTGAAGATTAAAGATAATCAGCATTTGAACATATTATCTGCATCTGTGCAAGCAGTGGTCAACACAACAGTGTTGGAGGCTAATGTTGCCTTACTAAAATGCTACTTAGGTTATAATAATAATAATAATAGTAGTAACTGACATTGACAGTATCTTGCAGGATTGAGTGTTTTCGCTTTTGCTGAGTTGTCCTTGTCCACCAGGTGGGGTGTGTGTGTGACAAGGGCATAGATTAAGTCTCAGCATTGGTAGGGACAACCCCCCGCCACCAATGGCCAACATCCATCCAACCCCCCCCCCCCCCCCCACACACACACACACCCCCCACAAACACCTAAGCAAACATGCTGTCATGTTTAATAATGTCTCAATAAGTGGCTCTACAAACTTTTACTTATGTCTTTAGCATTCAACACTCACTACATGCTCATGTCTTTAGCATTCATCACTCACTACATGCTCATGTCTTTAGCATTCAACACTCACTACATGCTCACTTATGTCTTTAGCATTCAACACTCACTACATGCTCATGTATTTAGCATTCATCACTCACTACATGCTCATGTATTTAGCATTCATCACTCACTACATGCTCACTTATGTCTTTAGCATTCATCACTCACTACATGCTCATGTCTTTAGCATTCATCACTCACTACATGCTCATGTCTTTAGCATTCATCACTCACTACATGCTCATGTATTTAGCATTCATCACTCACTACATGCTCATGTATTTAGCATTCATCACTCACTAAATGCTCACTTATGTCTTTAGCATTCATCACTCACTACATGCTCACTTATGTCTTTAGCATTCATCACTCACTACATGCTCATGTATTTAGCATTCATCACTCACTACATGCTCATGTATTTAGCATTCATCACTCACTACATGCTCACTTATGTCTTTAGCATTCATCACTCACTACATGCTCATGTCTTTAGCATTCATCACTCACTACATGCTCATGTCTTTAGCATTCATCACTCACTACATGCTCATGTCTTTAGCATTCATCACTCACTACATGCTCATGTATTTAGCATTCATCACTCACTACATGCTCACTTATGTCTTTAGCATTCATCACTCACTACATGCTCATGTATTTAGCATTCATCACTCACTACATGCTCATGTATTTAGCATTCAACACTCACTACATGCTCATGTCTTTAGCATTCATCACTCACTACATGCTCACTTATGTCTTTAGCATTCATCACTCACTACATGCTCACTTATGTCTTTAGCATTCATCACTCACTACATGCTCATGTATTTAGCATTCAACACTCACTACATGCTCATGTCTTTAGCATTCATCACTCACTACATGCTCACTTATGTCTTTAGCATTCATCACTCACTACATGCTCACTTATGTCTTTAGCATTCATCACTCACTACATGCTCACTTATGTCTTTAGCATTCATCACTCACTACATGCTCATGTCTTTAGCATTCATCACTCACTACATGCTCATGTCTTTAGCATTCATCACTCACTACATGCTCACTTATGTCTTTAGCATTCATCACTCACTACATGCTCACTTATGTCTTTAGCATTCATCACTCACTACATGCTCACTTATGTCTTTAGCATTCATCACTCACTACATGCTCATGTCTTTAGCATTCAACACTCACTTTATGCTCATGTCTTTAGCATTCATCACTCACTACATGCTCATGTCTTTAGCATTCATCACTCACTACATGCTCATGTCTTTAGCATTCATCACTCACTACATGCTCATGTATTTCATATTCATCACTCACTACATGTTTGTGAGCTGTCATGTGAGTGTCTATTCTCGGCCATTGTCTGTCCTGGGTTTAAAATGACACACACATTGAGTACTGAGCCCTGGGCTCTGGGCACTAAGCTCTGAGGACTAATACCTCCACTGCTCCACCTCCCACAGCTTACGAAAATCCAAACAGAATTTAAATACATTTGGCTTGTGTTGCCTTGCATAGCTTTTTCTAGTCTAACTTTGGATGCATTTTTATTAAGTTCATATTAAATTTATATTAAACAGCCTTACATGAGCAGAGAAGAAGAAAAACAAACAAAAAAGGCTAATTTCTCACTTCCTTAAATGTATCCTATAACCAACTTGTTCTGATGTAAGATTTCTTTCCCCAAATAAAGATAAAATCATTTACTTTCCGTATTCTACCAATCAGGACACTCTTACTTATCATTCTCTACCATGTTACTGGATTACACAGTAGCAGACATTAGCAGACATTACCTAAAACTCAACAACTAATTTGATACATCCACTGTAATGCTACCTACCAGACTGAAGACAGGTCAAAGTTAGCTTGCTGCTAAAACATCAGTTGTCATTTTAGCAGATTGCTATGCGTACACACTGAGTGGGTGGCTAAGAACTGTCCTGTGCTCTTTTGCTAGTATCTCATCTCCTAAATGGCCAAAACATGTTGACATGCATGTAAATATCAATTATGATATGCTGTAGTGTGTTCGGGAGCAGGTTTCAGGTCATTCACTTGGGAAGGGTGCAGCTATTTTCCTTTACAAAGCTGCTGCTGGAACAGCTTTGCGCACATAGGTCTGAGGCATCTGACAAGCCTGGAAGATGTTAGCAAAACTAAGCAAAACCGATTGCATTAACCTCATGTTTCATTGCATTAACCTCATGTTTCATTGCATTAACCTCATGTGTTTAAAATGAGTAGGAAAAGTAGAAAAAGCAATTTAACCCTTGTTTGCATGTCAGAATGTCAGATGTGTGTGTGTGTTTGCATGTCAGAATTTCAGATGTGTGTGTGTGTGTTTGCATGTCAGAATGTCAGATGTGTGTGTGTGTGTTTGCATGTCAGAAGTTCAGATGTGTGTGTGTGTGTTTGCATGTCAGAATGTCAGATGTGTGTGTGAGAGAGAGAGAGAGTGAGTGTGAGTGTGTCAGAATGTCAGATGTGTGTGTGTGTGTGTGTGTGTTTGCATGTCAGAATGTCAGATGTGTGTGAGAGAGAGAGAGAGAGTGAGTGAGTGTGAGTGTATCAGAATGTCAGATGTGTGTGTGTGTTTGCATGTCAGAATTTCAGATGTGTGTGTGTGAGAGAGAGAGAGTGAGTGAGTGTGAGTGTGTCAGAATGTCAGATGTGTGTGTGTGTGTGTGTGTGTGTGTGTGTGTGTGTTTGCATGTCAGAATTTCAGATGTGTGTGTGTGTGAGAGAGAGAGAGTGAGTGAGTGTGTCAGAATGTCAGATGGGTGTGTGTGTGTGTTTGCATGTCAGAATTTCAGATGTGTGTGTGTAAGAGAGAGAGTGAGTGTGAGTGTGTCAGAATGTCAGATGTGTGTGTGTGTGTTTTTGCATGTCAGAATGTCAGATGTGTGTGTGTGTGTGTGTGTGTGTGTGTGTGTTTGCATGTCAGAATTTCAGGTGTGTGTGTGTGTGTGTGTGAGAGAGAGAGTGAGTGTGAGTGTATCAGAATGTCAGATGTGTGTGTGTGAGAGAGAGAGAGTGAGTGAGTGTGTGTGTCAGAATGTCAGATGTGTGTGTGTGTGTGTGTTTGCATGTCAGAATGTCAGATGTGTGTTTATAAATGTGTGTGTGTGTGTGTGTGTGTGTGTGTGTGAGTGAGTGTTTATGAATGCTGGCTACTTCTTTGTTCTCTCTTTAACTGCACAGCGCCAGGAACACATGGAGCTCAGGAGCAGGAAGTAAACAAGGAGCAGCAGGAAGTGACAAGGTAACGACAGGAAGTAACACAAGAAGGAGACAGAAGGATTCAAACTAAGAGTACAAGGGGACAGGACAGGACAGGACACCAGCTGCCAGGGTTTGCATGAAAATACAATCAGTAGTTCAGTAGTAACCATGATAGCTGATATAGCAGCATAACTAAGGTGTGGTGCATGGTGGATTATTCCACAAGAGAGGCACACGGTAGCAAAAGGCTCTTCCTCATGTTATGACATTCTCAGGATTACAAGGAGACCAGCATTCTGGGATCTTAGGGTTCTAGGAGGGTGGTAAGGGACAAGTAAGTCTTTAATATATGTTGGAGCATGGCCCTAGAGGGTTTTATAGGTTTCAATTCAATTCAGTTTTATTTATACAGCGCCTTTTACAATAGTATTGTCTCGTGGTGCTTCACAGAAGGAGTACCCAAGAGCAACAGGGGCTGGAAAAACTCCCTTGTGTTCAGTTAATCTAGGAAGAAACCTTGGGCAGATCCACGACTCAAGGGGCTGACCCAACTGCCAGGGGTCATGCAGAAAAATTACAATCAGTAGTAATCATGACAGACTATAAGCTGCCTATGGTTTTAGCTAAGGTTTATAATAGTTCATAATAGAGTATTATCCCACTCTTACAATACATGGTAGTCAGTCTATAGGTGGATAGGTTAGGAGGAGTATTTTAAAATCAATTTGACTTTTAATAGGGAGCCAATGTAAGGAAGCAAGGATAGGAGAGATATGTTCATATTTTTTAGTCCTGGTGAGTGTTCGGGCTGCAGCATTTTGTATTAGTTGTAGGTTTTTGATACAGGTATCACTACACCCAGAGAACAGAACATTGCAGTAATCAAACCTGGAAGTAATAAATGCGTGTATTAATTTTTCAGCATCCTCAAAGGAACTTTCTAACCTACGTAAATATTTCGTAGGTGGAAAAAGATGTTTTTGAAATTTGTTTTCCATGACTATTTAGGGAGAGGTCCTGGTCAATATTTACCCTGAGGTCTTTAACTTTTGCGTTACACGACAGTGACAGGCCACTGGGTAAGTTTTGGTGAAGAGGTAGAATGTTAATCAGTTGTTTAGGGCCAATCATCATAATTTCAGTTTGATCAGAGTTTAAACATAAGAATTAGATATTTGTCATCCAGATTGTAATGTATATTACAATATTACAATAAAAATAAAGAATAAAGAATTCCTCTGCACCTCTGTTGTTTGTCTATTGTGGATATGAAACTCAAACCAGCCTGTTTCCACTCGCAACTGGTGGTTGTCACAGCATTAGACACAAGTGATTTTGAGTTGTAGTGTTTAAATGGTGACATCTGTTCTTTAGTTGTGTTCACACTCTGCCTTGTTCTAATTCTGTGCATCACAATGCCAAATGTTTTTAGAGTTTTGCAGAAAGTGTTAATAAGTTTTACAAAATGCACCTGTTTACGTGAAAGTATTTTATGGTTTTGCCAAAAAAGAGATTCATTAAATACAAATGTTCAGGCAATTGAGAATTTGATTCAGAGAATAGGGTTTAGTGTTTTAGCGAAAGTGAAAAACCCCCAGGCCACCAGGGGGCCCACAAGTGCTTGGAAATTTCAGTAAAGGTTTAGATTTATTGTGGTCAAATAATGCTATTATTTCCTTAAAGCACAGTGTTATAGTGTTTATCTGGCTACCAAACATGGTCTGAATAAGGACACAGAAGCGGCTGTTTCATTAAAGATATTCTACTGAATAAAGATATTCTACAGCCTGTTCCTCTCTTTCAGAGTCTCCTTCAGCCAGGCACCCTGGGGATGTGCAAAAGTCAGAAACTCCCTTGCAAGCCTCAACACACATACACACACACACACACACACACACACATACACACGCAGACACACACACTGAGGCATGCAGTGCAGACATCCCTCAAACTGTTCCCTTACACTCCCCCTGAACACACACCCAACACACACACACACACACAGACACACACACACACACAGACACCCATTTTGACCTCGGCTACTGAGGACATCTGTTCTCAGTTTATTTTCACAACACTTCACTTTCTCCCACAACCAAAACACTCAGTGGTGTGTGTGTGTGTCTGTTTGTCCGTGTGTGTTTATGTGTGTGTATGAGTAAGTGTATTTGTGTGTGTGTATGTGTGTTTATGTGTGTTTGTGTGTTTATGTGTGTGTATGAGTAAGTGTATCTGTGTGTGTGTGTGTGTGTGCGATTGGGTCTGTTGTCAGATCTGGACACAGAAAAACCTAACTCTAGTCTAAGCCCTCTGGCAGCTGCCTGTGTGATCTCAGACTGTGTGTGTGTGTGTGTGTGTGTTGTAAGAGCAGAAAATTCCTGGGTGGGGTAGCATCACACTCAGCCGCTATCCAGGGAAAATTCTGAAATGTGTGTGTGCATCCATTTGTGTGTGTGTGTGAATGTGTGAGCATCAGTAGACTTTGATTTAACAGACTCTCTGAATCAGTGACACTTGCTGGATACAGAGTTATCATGGCTTGCCAATGCCCCAGCTGCTCTCTCTGTGTGTGTGTGTGTGTGTGTTGCATTGTGTGTGTGTGTGTGTACGTGTGTGTGTTGCGTTGTGTGTGTGTGTGTACGTGTGTGTGTGTGTGTGTGTGTGTGTGTACGTGTGTGTGTTGCATTGTGTGTGTGTGTGTACGTGTGTGTGTTGCATTGTGTGTGTGTGTGTACGTGTGTGTGTGTGTGTGTGTGTGTGTGTGTGTGTGTGTGTGTGTGTGTGTGTGTGTGTGTGTGTGTGTGTGTGTGTGTGTGTGTGTGTGTGTGTGTGTGTGTGTGTGTGTGTGTACGTGTGTGTGTGTGTGTACGTGTGTGTGTGTGTGTACGTTTGTGTGTGTGTACATGTGTGTGTGTGTGTGTACGTGTGTGTGTGTGTGTGTGTGTGTACGTGTGTGTGTGTGTGTGTGTGTGTGTACGTGTTGGGGGTGGAAGCATTTGGAGCTCCAATGGATGACCTCACAGTCTGCACACAGGCTGAGAGCAGTCAAAAGGTCAGAGGGTAAAGTTCAGAGTAGTGGTCATGTAAAGATCACATGACACTATACATTCCTTCCCACTGGCTTCCTCACACACGTGCTGTGTGTTTCATCATTCACCCAGTGTCTGGGGCGGCTCAGTTCAATCAATCCTGATTCATAATATGATTCATATGTTGCATTACCTTATCATTCATGTATTACACTGTCATATTTAGACACATTTCATACATTTTATTCAGGCAACCTTTACAGATGAATACAGCAGATCCTCCGACTTCATATAATTATTAGCATCATAGAGATACCTGCCATTTTATTGGAGTTATGGACAAAAAACGGAATCGCGGAGGGTTAATTATTACCATCGCTGTGCATGACTGCTGTGGTCTACTGTGATCCACTGGAAGATCATCAGTATTGGATATCAGTCAGTCAATATTGCATGCTAAGCCATAGCGCTTGTGAATGTATGGATATTTAATTCAGTACTCCACCGTGTCAATATGAAAATGAATCACTGCAAACGATTTTTGACATGAGTCAGAGTGTGTGAACATGGAGTTGAACAGAAGTTACGCAAAGTAATTAGAACAGACGATGTCCTCATGCTGAAAATAAAAGATTATTTATTATTCTGCCCTCAGCATCGTTTCACACGTGTGAAGGTACTGTAGCTAGGGGGGGTGAAACTGGTAAAACTGGCTGAAAGGAATGTCGCATATGGGGAATGCCCACCTGCGGCTCCGCGTGCCGCGCTCCTGCTGTGCGCGCGCTACCGAGAGAAAGAACACCTCCGCGTGGGAGCGGATTGTAAAGTCGTCAGACAGGCAGTCAGACAACGACTCAAGGAATCATCTTGTCATGTGGATTCTCGCAAACACGGGACAACTCGATGTCTTTACCATGAAACAAATTCCTGGCCTAAATAACGACAATCCACACCAGTTTGGATTTATCCTTCAATCGTGACAATGAAATAAGACCCAAGTCTGACGACATAGCCTACTCAATAAATTTAGCCTATGTCTGAAAAAAGAAACAATGCCCTAGGCTACTGCAAAATGTAGCCTATCGGTTAATATACTAAACAATGTACAGACAGCTGACGTAAGCTTTTGTTTAAAGTGCAGTGTTAGGAGGGCACAAACAGAACACACACAGTCCTACAGTGAAAACAGGTATAACCAGCATAAACACTCAGCCATAGGTGGAACATTAGTATATGACCAAACAGGTGACTCAGGTCAGCCATGAATGTGCGCGATGGTGTTGGGAAAAAGTTCCACTTTGAAATAGTTGATTTGGCTTTCAACTACTTACTTAGTTACCATTCATTTAGTGGTGCTTTTATGTATGTGTGTGTGTATGTATAAATATTCTAAAATATTCTAAGCCATCAGTCAGACTTTTGTGGAACTGCATCACCTTGTGTTACCAAACGGCCCAAATGCCAGGACGCACCATAAAGATGATCGCTTGGCGTGACGCGCAGGTGTTGAACAAGCAGCGCGCGAGAGAGAGTCCGTGTCTGTAGGGAGGTGACAAGTTCGTCACCCGGACTTTAAGTGCGGCTTTAATGAACTCATTATGGAGTTAAGTTTATGCCTAGGCCTCTGCATTGCGCTTAGTGTTGTTCTCATAAACGTGTGACATATTTTTGTTACTTGAAGTTCTTGATATGAATAAATCAGTTCCTCTTTATGGCTCAGTCATAGAAAAGAGAGATGACTGGAGAAATGCATTATATGCGCAACCTTGAAAGACTGGACCAGTGGGTCACTTCGATTGGAATGTAGCCCACATATAAAGTATATTAGACTATAATTAATTCCTCCATAATCCATGGGAAAATGTCATAACTACGTATATGGAAAATATTATATTATATATATATATATATATATTATATATTATATATATTCGACGACTGCTTAGTTAATATATATATATATATATATATATATATATATATTCCCCACAAATACAGTTTCATGTGTTTGTTTTAGAACAAATTCATCTCGCGGGTTTATCTCGATGTTTTTGGAAAATTTGGGATCTTCTGGAACTTGCAGGAGAAAGTCAGAAAATATCAGAGATTTATGTGCGGATTTCTTTGCGTACGATTGGAGGTTAACCGTTTGTGCGCCCGTGCCGACTCCACCCCTGGCAGCGCCGCTTAAAGACACGCGCCGTGGAGCAGAGCGCGAAGAATGTCTCCAGCGGATGTTTGTCCTCCGAAAGATCCAGTACAACTATGCTGTTAGTGGGGTGAAAGTGCCTCAGAAGTGTTTTCGGAAAGTATTTTTGTGTCGCGGGATTACTTGTGGCATTAACCTGCTTCTCGGAGTGTTCTCTTCTCCTGGGCTTTGGAACCGCAGTCTTACACGCGATGGCTTTCGCCATGTTAAGACCAATGGCATCTCACCTCGGCTACCCCGACCTCGCCATGATGTCCGAGGACGAAGAGAACCGCAGCGAGAGCGACGGCAGCTCAGACCAGAGCTACGGCTGCTGTGCCTCGGTGGAAAAACGGCGGAGGATGTCTCGGCAGTCCGGTATCAGCAGCGTCCTCATAGTCAAGCAACGCAACGCAGCAAACGCGAGGGAACGGGACAGGACTCAGAGCGTCAACACCGCCTTCACGGCCCTTCGGACTCTCATTCCAACGGAGCCCATTGACAGAAAGCTGTCTAAGATTGAGACTCTGCGGCTGGCGTCCAGCTACATCTCGCACCTGGCCAACGTGCTCCTTCTGGGAGACGGCAGCGAGCAGGGCCAGCCGTGCCTGAGCGCGGTTTACGGCGCGCGGGAGAGCGACAGCGACGAGAAACAGCCACGAACCATCTGCACGTTCTGCCTGAGCAACCAGAGAA
>JAIFZK010000005.1:27755000-27770000 GCA_027481765.1 Tenualosa thibaudeaui
AAATAAGTGTATTGTTTAAAAAGTGTAAGCACATCTCTGAATACAGTACACATATCATCTTACTACACAGAAACTACATATCTTTGCATCTATATATCTGTCTTTCTTATCTATCTCTTAGCATCTGTCCAACACACGGACTATATTATTAAAATAGAAAGGCAATAATTTAGATTAAATAACATTTGAATGGTGAAAACAGGTTATGACTTACCAGATATCCTTTCAGTATTTTTCAAATTCTCCAGATATTCCAAAACGTTTGAAAAATCTTTGTCAATTGTAGAGCACTTCTTCACTGACTCAAGGTCAGAAAAGAGGGAGCAGGCCAGCTCAGGCCAGCTCCATTGACCTTAGGAGGTTCTCTCTAGTGTATGTTTGTCTGTCATAAACCTTCTGTCATGGTCCTGCTTCCTGATACCTTGGCCCCCCACTGGACTATCAATGAACTGCAACCTCTGTGTTTTGTTTTCATTCCCCATGTGCTTCTGTTCTGTTGCCTGCCCTGCCCCTTTCTCCTCCCCTGCTCTACACCTGCTACTCATGATTCTGTTTTCCCCATAATGAGTTTCAGCTGTCTCCTGTTTGTCCTGGTGCTCCTGTTCCCTATATAAACCGCAGTCTTTTCTCTGTCCTTTTTCTGATCATCCGACCTCGTTCCCCATTTGTTGTTAGGTTGTATCTACTCTGCTTACCTACCCGTGAGTTCTGTTTTCGTGTTTTTTCCCCGTTCTCGTTTTCTCGTGTCTGCCTCTGGAATTCTTGTGAGTTTCTTTTGTTTCCCGAACCCCTGCTCTTTTGATACCTGTTTACCTGTTTCTGCCACCGCGAAATTTCCAAGATCTCCTGAGCTTACTTCCTCCGCATACTGCTTTTGTATAGTTTTTGTTCTTTTGAAATAAACCGTGCCAATCTGCATTTGGGTTTCTGTCTTGAGCTTTAGCGAACGTGACAGAATGATCAGACCCGAAACAAACCCAGCGGATTGGGAGCACCTTTTTGCGATGGTTCGACAAAACCAGGATTTAATTGACCGGACGGAGTTACTGCTTGCCAGCCTCAGACAGAAGACCACTTTTCGCCAATCTGCAGCTGCCAATCTCGACACTCCTCCGACCGCCTTTGCTTTTTCAGTCCCTCCGGTTTTGCCGAGTGCGGAGTCAATTGCTCCAGCGCCTCCTGTTACCTCCATGTCAGTTTCGAAACCTAGGATTGGACCACAGAGCCCCTGGACGCAGAGTCCTGGACCACAGAGCCCCTGGACGCCGAGTCCCGGACCACAGAGCCCCTGGACCACAGAGCCCCTGGACGCCCTGGTCGGTGACCCGACCAGCGAGTCCCCGACCGCTGAGTTCCCGGGCGCCGAGTCCCCGACCGCCGAGTTCCCGGGCGCCGAGTCCCCGACCAGCGAGTTCCCGGGCGCCAAGTCCCCGACCAGCGAGTTCCCGGGCGCAGAGTCCCCGACCAGCGAGTTTCGGGGCAGCGAATCCACGACCAGCAAATCCCTGGGCGCTGAACCTCCCGTCCAGTGAATCCTCGTCCAGTGAATCCCCGTCCAGGGAGTTCCCGTCCAGTAAGCCCCAGTCTGGCGAGCCCCAGCCCGGCGCGCGCCCACCAGTGTCCCCGGCCCGCGGGCTCCCTACACAGTGCCCGGCCCGCGGGCTCCCTACACAGTGCCCGGTCCTCGGGCTCCCTAAAAAGTCTCCTGCCCGCGGCCGCCACCCAGAGTCTCCTGCCCGTGGCCGCCCTGCAGAGTCTCCGACCCGCGGCCGCCCTGCAGAGTCTCCGACCCGCGGCCGCCCTGCAGAGTCTCCGACCCGCGGCCGCCCTCCTGAGCCTCCGACCCGTGAGCCCTCGGATGCGGAGCCTCCGACCCGTGAGCATCCTACTGAGCCTCCGACCCGTGAGCATCCTACTGAGCCTCCGACCCGTGAGCATCCTACTGAGCCTCTGACCCGTGAGTCTTCGGATGCTGAGCTCCCAGCAAGTAAGACTGAAATGGAATCACTTCTAGAGCAGTGTCTTCCATCAGCCTTGAGCCCACAGCATTCAGAGAATCCTCAAATATCAGAACAACCCCCTGTCCTGCGTCTGCACCTACCCAGCCCTCCAGTGGTGGTGGACCCCGGGGGTCCTCCGGGGACAGGACCATGGCATCGGATCACTTGGAGGAGTTTTTGTCCCTCCGCCAGGTTTTTTCCCCCACCGCCCACCCGTTTTGGTGATTTTCTTGGGGACTTCTGGAGCCGTCCCTTTGGGGGGGGGTTCTGTCACCACCCTGTCCTGTCTGTCTTTGTCTCCCGCCTTGTTTCTGCTTTGTTCTCTGTCTCCTGTAGGATTGCCTGCCTGTCCCCGAACCTGGCCGCCTGTGACCTGTTCCTTGCACCGGTTTCCAGGCCGTTCCATGCCTCCCTGCCTCATTCCCTGTCTGTTTCTGTTTGTCTCGGTCTCCGGAGAGATCGTCTGCCCGTTGCCCAACCTGGACTGCCGCTAAGCTACGGCTCTGCTCCTCCGTCCCTGGTACGACCCCTTTGCCTGCCTATGACCTACGCTCTACTCGGCCGTTCTGGACTCCGACCCGTGCTTCAGTCCCGACCAACGCTCTTCACTCCTGCCCCGCCTCCCGACTCGTCGCCTGCCTGCAACTCTCACCTGCTCTTCTGCCACGGTTCCCGACTCGCCACCAGCGCCCCGCCTCAGTCAAAAGGACGCCATGAGGCGTCCGTTAGGGGGGGAGTACTGTCATGGTCCTGCTTCCTGATACCTTGCCCCCCCCACTGGACTATCAATGAACTGCAACCTCTGTGTTTTGTTTTCATTCCCCATGTGCTTCTGTTCTGTTGCCTGCCCTGCCCCTTTCTCCTCCCCTGCTCTACACCTGCTACTCATGATTCTGTTTTCCCCATAATGAGTTTCAGCTGTCTCCTGTTTGTCCTGGAGAAAGGGGCAGGGCAGGCAACAGAACAGAAGCACATGGGGAATGAAAACAAAACACAGAGGTTGCAGTTCATTGATAGTCCAGTGGGGGGGGCAAGGTATCAGGAAGCAGGACCATGACAGTACTCCCCCTCTAACGGACGCCTCATGGCGTCCTTTTGACTGAGGCGGGGCGCTGGTGGCGAGTCGGGAACCGTGGCAGAAGAGCAGGTGAGAGTTGCAGGCAGGCGACGAGTCGGGAGGCGGGGCAGGAGTGAAGAGCGTTGGTCGGGACTGAAGCACGGGTCGGAGTCCAGAACGGCCGAGTAGAGCGTAGGTCATAGGCAGGCAAAGGGGTCGTACCAGGGACGGAGGAGCAGAGCCGTAGCTCAGCGGCAGTCCAGGTTGGGCAACGGGCAGACGATCTCTCCGGAGACCGAGACAAACAGAAACAGACAGGGAATGAGGCAGGGAGGCATGGAACAGCCTGGAAACCGGTGCAAGGAACAGGTCACAGGCGGCCAGGTTCGGGGACAGGCAGGCAATCCTACAGGAGACAGAGAACAAAGCAGAAACAAGGCGGGAGACAAAGACAGACAGGACAGGGTGGTGACACCTTCCATCTCCACGATGAGAAGAACTCCTCTATACGGTTTAGGAAAGGGGAGTAGGGTGGCAGACAGACGTTTAAAAACTGGTTACTGTTGGTGGTGAACCACTCTCTGATTTGGTTTGTTCTGTGGAAGCGGACATTGTCCCAAATGATCACATAAACGTGATGTGCGGGCCCAGGATGGTGTTGTTGGCGGTCCAGGAGGATGTCTCTTAGCTCCTCTAGGAAGGTGAGGAGACATTGGGTAAGACCCAAGGACAGCATGCCAGTGGACAAGCCCCTCTGAACCCATGGCCGCACAAAGAGTAATATTACCCCCCCGTTGGCCAGGAACCTCAGTGATGGCTCTTTGGCCAATGATGTTATGGCCTCTTTGCCTTCGTTTCTTCAGGCTGAAGCCAGCCTCATCCAGGAAGAGGTACTCATGAGGTCTGGCCATTGCGTCCAACTGTAATATCCTCTGTGAAAATGTGAAAGTGCACAGGTGTTCAGAACAACAGTCAATCAGGTAGCATAGTATTGTCCAGAAGTAATGTAGGACTGAGCAACACAGTATGTCCACTAACTGTACTGTGAACATGGATGTATACTTACTTGCACATACTCGTAACATAGGTCTTTGTGTCGTGCAGAGTTGCGCTCAAAGGGAACCCTATAGACCTGTTTCATCCGCATCTTTGCGCTCAAAGGGAACCCTATAGACCTGTTTCATCCGCATCTTTTGGCGCCAGAGAACTCGGTCTATTGTGGCCAAGCTGACATCATCAATGCTCTCAAAGTTGACATTATTAGCAATGATTTTATCTCTGATCTCCCGGAGTCTGATGAGGTTGTTCTCATGAACCATATCCACAATGAGGGTTTCTTGTGCCACTGTAAATATGGCAACCCTCCCACCTCTATGTGGCATTCTTTCAACTCAAAGAAAGAAACGTCTGTTGTCAATTGACATGTTTTACAATAACAACTGATTTGAAACCAATAGACTACTTTCACAGGCTTGTAAAACTGTACTGTGACAAAGAAAGCAATAGAGTACAATACCTGTTGTACGGTGAACCTACTCAGGTTTGGACAGACTCTTAGTCCTGCTTCAGCAGGACACAATGACATGGTCAATGACTGTTGCTGACATGCGAGGTTGTCTTGCTCTCCCTCCTGGACCTTCTCCTCTCCCTCCTGGACCTTCTCCTCTCCCTTGTTGGCCTCCTCCTCTTCCTCGTTGGCCTGCTCCACTTCCTCCTGTGATTTGAACTCCTCTTCCTCGTTGGCCTGCTCCTCTTCTTCCATGGCCAGCTCTTCTCCCTCCTCTGACTCAAATTCCTCTTCCCCTGACTCTGCCTTCATCCATTGTATTTGTTTGGAATCTTCAGCAAACTGTGCACTCTGAACTTGCTTTTATACATGTGGTCACAGCATTAGCAACAAGTGTCTTCAAGTTTGAGTCGTTGTGTGTAATGGATGGCGCCAGGTGTGTTCATTGTGTTCAAATATTGCTGACTGTGGCAAGCATTTTGCATCTCACGAGCTTTCATTTGAGAATATGAGCAGAGTTCTTTTGCAACTTGTGTTTTAGCAAGGAGAAATGTGTTTAGATTGACGGAAGATTGTGTTTTGTGAATTGTGTCTTCATGTGAAATGTGTTTATGATATTGGAAAATGATGGCTAGATTAAGTAAATTTGTTTAGACAACTGGTCATTTGGTTTAGAGGATTGGCTTTTGTGTTTTAGCATTTGAGAAAAACTGTAATACATTTTACAAAATGCACCTAGGAGAAAGTAGTCTAAGGTTTTGCCAAAAAAGAGATGAATTCAATAAATGTGTTTATTTGAGAATTTGAGGGTTTAGTGTTCCACTGCTAGTGTGCTATAAAATGGCAAACTGAGTCTAAAGCAGTGTGTTGTGTTTACAGTTTTACAGAAAGTGGACTGTGCAGTGTGCTGTGTTTACAGTTTAGCAAAAATGTCAAACTGAGTGTAAAGTGCTGATTGGGCTTTTAGTTTGGCAGACTTTGTGAATAGATTGGCTACAACTGTTAATAGTTTCAGAAATCGTGCCAAAAGAATCACAGTTAGTGTTTAAAGGCACATTGTGTAATTTTTCAGGATGTCTATTAGCAAAAATATATTTTTGCCATTCACAAATATGACCTCAATGATTAGCAATTCCCTCCATCAAAAATTTGCAGTGTTCAAGCAGGGACTGTTTTTGCCATTTATATACACATTGCGCTTGATTAACATGTGTATGTGTGTGTGCCATTTATATATACATTGCGCTGGCGTAGCCAATGCAGATTGACATGGTGGTTGCACCGACATCTTGAAACTACAGGCCCTGGCAGGAGACAACCAGGTAAATACAGCTACAGGCCCTGGCAGGAGACAACCAGGTAAATACAGCTTCGTCTTTTACGTTTTACGTTCAGTGTCAGTGCAAGCGGAAACTAGACACAAACTCACAGGGAGATCACAGCTATAGGAAGATATCATTGAGGGTGCACCTATTTCAAAACTCTCAAGATGGGGATCATACATATTATCAAATGTATGACGTGCAGAATCCATCACCAAGGAAACGCAAAAGAAAACAAAATACAGAATGAAACTCCAGAACAAGAGTAAACACTCCAGAACAAGAGTGAACACTCCGGAACAAGAGTCAACACTGGAGAGACTTTTCCAAATGGAGTCACTGAGGGAAAAGAACTTCCAACCAGATGCTGAAGTTGTCAGTTGTCTGCTGTCAGTTGTCTGCTTTCTTCTCAACAGGTAATTCAAACAATTGATTGATTGAAAGTTTTTATTTCCTCAAAGCTTAGTAGGCCTAAGCATCCCCTCCATGTCAGACTCTCATAACTCATAAGTTACATAAGTTATTCCATGATAGCAACCGCCTAGCAGAACGTTATCCCTTACATTGTAATTATATAATTATATGAAGATAGTGCTGTGTGTGGTGTATCTGTAGTAATTACATACTTTTATGCAGATAGTGCTGTGTATGTTGTATCTGTAGTAATTACATAATTATATAAAGAGAGTGCTGTGTGTGGTGTATCTGTAGTAATTACATAATTATATAAAGAGAGTGCTGTGTGTGGTGTATCTGTAGTAATTACATAATTATATAAAGAGAGTGCTGTGTGTGGTGTATCTGTAGTAATTACATAATTATATAAAGATAGTGCTGTGTGTGGTGTATCTGTAGTAATTACATAATTATATAAAGAGAGTGCTGTGTGTGGTGTATCTGTAGTAATTACATAATTATATAAAGAGAGTGCTGTGTGTGGTGTATCTGTAGTAATTACATAATTATATAAAGAGAGTGCTGTGTGTGGTGTATCTGTAGTAATTACATAATTATATAAAGAGAGTGCTGTGTGTGGTGTATCTGTAGTCTATATGATCAGATGGAAGTTGTGCAAACTGAATAGGAAAGGTGCAGAAAGGCCAACTATTCTTATTAGTTGTCATTGCTTATTAGCGTTACAAAAACTAATGGCATGCTGGCTATGGATGGAAATGTTCAAGGTTGGATGCCCTTTACCTAGAATGAAATAGTCATATGAGGAAAATACAATACTGTTTTTACCATCTAGCCTCCCTCATATTGGGCTGTATCCTTATAGTGTCAAGGGAAACCTGATGCACCTTGGGCCTCATTTATCAAATGAACATGGAAACTAGCACAGGAATCATCTTACAACACCTTCAAAGGCACGACACCTTACAACACCTTCAAAGGCACGACACCTTACAACACCTTCAAAGTGGGGGATATAAAACTTTATTTTCCAGACAGACGTATGGATTGCTGATATAGCCCTACAGTGCTAAATGATTTCACTAAAATTACTACACTACAACTAGATTTTCACTACAGTCATATGACCCTGGAGAAAATACACGACTCATGCATGCACTGTTGACTTTTTTAAAAATTATATTTTTTATCGATATGAGCAGTCCTGTAATCCCAGATGCAAAAAGGACTATCGATAATAACAGGCTACCTTCAGGAAAGGTGGTAAATGCACAGGGGTTTCGTCTGATAAAGGCTATAGCCTATTCATGCATATAACTCATAACATCACAGTTCTTTGACAGGAATGCTGCACTATGCTGTAATCCCCAAATTTATAATCCTCTGTACACCATCTCCAGACTTGAGGTGAATTTGAGCGTAAATAGCCTATCGCTCATTCTAGCTCACATTCAGATTGATAAATATTGATAAATAAATACGTTTTCCGTGGAAATGATGGTATGCACAGTTTTCTGTTGGACGATAGTTTTGTAAACTCTTGCACCCAGAGTGCGTTACACCACCTCACCACTAGGTGGGAGAAAGTAAGTATTCAGAAAAAAACAGTACTAAAGATAGACTAAAAACAGTACTAAAGATTAAAGACTAAAAACAGTACTAAAGATAGACTAAAAACAGTACTAAAGATTAAAGACTAAAAACAGTACTAAAGATAGACTAAAAACAGTACTAAAGATTAAAGACTAAAAACCAAACTTCATCACACCCTGCCAGCCTCACTGTGTAGCGCTGTGTGTGTGTGTGCATATGTAGTGATGTGTGTAGTGACGTGTGTGTGTGTGTGTGTGTGTGTATGTAGTGATGTGTGTGTGTGTGTGTGCAAATGTAGTGATGTGTGTAGTGACGTGTGTGTGTGTGTGTGTATGTAGTGATGTGTGTGTGTGTGAGTGTGTGCGTATGTAGTGATGTGTGTAGTGACGTGTGTGTGTGTGTGTGTATGTAGTGATGTGTGTAGTGACGTGTGTGTGTGTGTGTATGTAGTGATGTGTGTAGTGACGTGTGTGTGTGTGTGTGTAGTGATGTGTGTAGTGACGTGTGTGTGTGTGTGTATGTATGTAGTGACGTGTGTGTGTGTGTGTGTATGTAGTGATGTGTGTAGTGACGTGTGTGTGTGTGTGTGTGTATGTAGTGATGTGTGTAGTGACGTGTATGTGTGTATGTATGTAGTGATGTGTGTAGTGACGTGTGTGTGTGTGTGTGTGTATGTAGTGATGTGTGTAGTGACGTGTGTGTGTGTGTGTATGTAGTGATGTGTGTAGTGACGTGTGTGTGTGTATGTATGTAGTGATGTGTGTAGTGACGTGTGTGTGTGTGTGTGTGTATGTAGTGATGTGTGTAGTGACGTGTGTGTGTGTGTGTGTGTGTGTGTATGTAGTGATGTGTGTAGTGACGTGTGTGTGTGTGTGTGTGTGTATGTAGTGATGTGTGTAGTGATGTGTGTGTGTGTGTGTATGTAGTGATGTGTGTGGTGACGTGTGTGTGTGTGTATGTAGTGATGTGTGTGTGTGTATGTGTGTATGTAGTGATGTGTGTAGTGACGTGTGTGTGTGTGTGTGTGTGTATGTAGTGATGTGTGTAGTGACGTGTGTGTGTGTGTATGTAGTGATGTGTGTAGTGACGTGTGTGTGTGTGTGTATGTAGTGATGTGTGTAGTGACGTGTGTGTGTGTGTGTGTGTGTATGTAGTGATGTGTGTAGTGACGTGTGTGTGTGTGTGTGTATGTATGTAGTGATGTGTGTGTGTGTGTGTGTGTATGTAGTGATGTGTGTAGTGACGTGTGTCTGTGTGTGTGTGTGTGTGTATGTAGTGATGTGTGTAGTGACGTGTGTGTGTGTGTGTGTGTGTGTGTGTATGTAGTGATGTGTGTAGTGACGTGTGTGTGTGTGTGTAGTGATGTGTGTATGTGTGTGTGTATGTAGTGATGTGTGTAGTGTAGTGAGTGTGTTTGTGTGTACAGCAGCAGGTTTCAGACTGATGGAATTCCACTGATTCTAACATCTAGATGCAGCCAAATATTTATTTTTAACCCTCGCTTCACTACAGCTGTGGGAAACACACTGAGGGAGAGAGGGAGGGAGGGAGGAGAGAGAGACAGAGAGAGGGAGGGAGGGAGGGAGGAGAGAGAGACAGAGGGAGGGAGGGAGAGAGAGGGAGGGAGGGAGGAGAGAGAGACAGAGAGAGAGGGAAAGACAGAGAGAGAGAGAGAGAGAGAGAGGGAGGGAGGGAGGAGAGAGAGACAGAGGGAGAGGGAAAGACAGAGAGAGAGAGGGAGGAAGGGAGGAGAGAGAGACAGAGAGAGGGAGGGAGGAGAGAGAGACAGAGGGAGAGGGAAAGACAGAGAGAGAGAGAGAGGGAGGAAGGGAGGAGAGAGAGACACAGAGAGAGAGAAAGACAGAGAGAGAGAGGGAGTGTGAGAGGGAGGGAGGGAGGAGAGAGAGAGAGAGAGGGAGGGAGGGAGGGAGGGGTAGCCATTGCTGTAGTCTCCCCTCTGAACCCTACAGACCCACTACACACACACAAACACACACACACACACACACAAACACACACACACACACACACACACACACACACACACACACACACACACACACACACACACACACACACACACACACACACATAAACTCACACTCACACTCATGAGAGAGAGACAGGTGTGTATTACAAATGTAGAAATAGACATGTGGATGTAGCGCAAGTAGAGAGAGACAGGTGTGTGTGTGTGTGTGTGTGTGTGTGTGTCTGTATGTGTGTGTTGATGAGGGAGGAATAGAGACAGGTGTGTGTGTGTGTGTGTGTGTGTGTGTGTGTGTGTGTGTGTGCATGTGTGTGTTGATGAGGGAGGAATAGAGACAGGTGTGTGTGTGTGTGTGTGTGTGTGTGTGTGCATGTGTGTGTTGATGAGGGAGGAATAGAGACAGGTGTGTGTGTGTGTGTGTGTGTGTGTGTGTGTGTGTGTGTGCATGTGTGTGTTGATGAGGGAGAAATAGAGACAGGTGTGTGTGTGTGTGTGTGTGTGTGTGTGTGTGTGTTGATGAGGGAGGAATAGAGACAGGTGTGTGTGTGTGTGCGTGTGTGTGTTGATGAGGGAGGAATAGAGACAAGTGTGTGTGTGTGTGTGTGTTGATGAGGGAGGAATAGAGACAAGTGTGTGTGTGTGTGTGTTGATGAGGGAGGAATAGAGACAGGTGTGTGTGTGTGTGTGTGTGTGTGTGTGTGTGTGTGTGTGTGTGTGTTGATGAGGGAGGAATAGAGACAAGTGTGTGTGTGTGTGTTGATGAGGGAGGAATAGAGACAGGTGTGTGTGTGTGTGTGTGTGTGTTGATGAGGGAGGAATAGAGACAGGTGTGTGTGTGTGTGTTGATGAGGGAGGAATAGAGACAGGTGTGTGTGTGTGTGTGTGTGTTGATGAGGGAGGAATAGAGACAGGTGTGTGTGTGTGTGTGTGTGTTGATGAGGGAGGAATAGAGACAGGTGTGTAGGGTGGTGGTAGCGTGCAAGTAGCCTGAAAACTTGTGGCCAGCTGCCACCGTTGTGCCCTTGAGCAAGACACTGAACCCTAAGCTGCTCTAGGGGAGACTGGTCCACTTAACCCTAAGCTGCTCTAGGGGAGACTGGTCCACTTAACCCTAAGCTGCTCTAGAGGAGACTGGTCCTGATGTAAGGCACTTAACCCTAAGCTGCTCTAGAGGAGACTGGTCCTGATGTAAGGCACTTAACCCTAAGCTGCTCTAGAGGAGACTGGTCCTGATGTAAGACAATTAACCCTGAGCTGCTCTAGGGGAGACTGGTCCTGATGTAAGACACTTAACCCTGAGCTGCTCTAGAGGAGACTGGCCCTGATGTAAGACACTTAACCTTAAGCTGCTCTAGAGGAGACTGGTCCTGGTGTAAGACAATTAACCCTGAGCTGCTCTAGGGGAGACTGGTCCTGATGTAAGACACTGAACCCTAAGTAGCTCTAGGGGAGACTGGTCCTGATGTAAGGCACTTAACCCTTAGCTGCTCTAGGGGAGACTGGTCCACTTAACCCTAAGCTGCTCTAGAGGAGACTGGTCCTGATGTAAGGCACTTAACCCTAAGCTGCTCTAGGGGAGACTGGTCCACTTAACCCTAAGCTGCTCTAGGGGAGACTGGTCCACTTAACCCTAAGCTGCTCTAGAGGAGACTGGTCCTGATGTAAGGCACTTAACCCTAAGCTGCTCTAGAGGAGACTGGTCCTGATGTAAGGCACTTAACCCTAAGCTGCTCTAGAGGAGACTGGTCCTGATGTAAGACAATTAACCCTGAGCTGCTCTAGGGGAGACTGGTCCTGATGTAAGACACTTAACCCTGAGCTGCTCTAGAGGAGACTGGCCCTGATGTAAGACACTTAACCTTAAGCTGCTCTAGAGGAGACTGGTCCTGGTGTAAGACAATTAACCCTGAGCTGCTCTAGGGGAGACTGGTCCTGATGTAAGACACTGAACCCTAAGTAGCTCTAGGGGAGACTGGTCCTGATGTAAGGCACTTAACCCTTAGCTGCTCTAGGGGAGACTGGTCCACTTAACCCTAAGCTGCTCTAGAGGAGACTGGTCCTGATGTAAGGCACTTAACCCTAAGCTGCTCTAGAGGAGACTGGTCCTGATGTAAGGCACTTAACCCTGAGCTGCTCTAGGGGAGACTGGTCCTGATGTAAGACACTTAACCCTGAGCTGCTCTAGAGGACACTGGTCCTGATGTAAGACAATTAACCCTGAGCTGCTCTAGGGGAGACTGGTCCTGATGTAAGACACTTAACCCTAAGCTGCTCTAGGGGAGACTGGTCCTGATGTAAGACACTTAACCCTAAGCTGCTCTAGGGGAGACTGGTCCTGATGTAAGACACTTAACCCTAAGCTCCTCTAGGGGAGACTGGTCCTGATGTAAGACACTTAACCCTAAGCTGCTCTAGGGGAGACTGGCCCTGATGTAAGACACTTAACCCTAAGCTGCTCTAGGGGAGACTGGCCCTGATGTAAGACACTTAACCCTAAGCTGCTCTAGGGGAGACTGGTCCTGATGTAAGGCACTTAACCCTAAGCTGCTCTAGGGGAGACTGGTCCTGATGTAAGGCACTTAACCCTAAGCTGCTCTAGGGGAGACTGGTCCTGATGTAAGGCACTTAACCCTAAGCTGCTCTAGGGGAGACTGGTCCTGATGTAAGGCACGTAACCCTAAGCTGCTCTAGGGAGACTGGTCCTGATGTAAGGCACTTAACCCTAAGCTGCTCTAGAGGAGACTGGTCCTGATGTAAGGCACTTAACCCTAAGCTGCTCTAGGTGAGACTGGTCCTGATGTAAGGCACTTAACCCTAAGCTGCTCTAGGGGAGACTGGTCCTGATGTAAGACACTTAACCCTGAGCTGCTCTAGAGGACACTGGTCCTGATGTAAGACAATTAACCCTGAGCTGCTCTAGGGGAGACTGGCCCTGATGTAAGACACTTAACCCTAAGCTACTCTAGGGGAGACTGGCCCTGATGTAAGACACTTAACCCTAAGCTGCTCTAGGGGAGACTGGCCCTGATGTAAGACACTTAACCCTAAGCTGCTCTAGGGAGACTGGTCCTGATGTAAGACACTTAACCCTAAGCTGCTCTAGGGAGACTGGTCCTGATGTAAGGCACTTAACCCTAAGCTGCTCTAGGGAGACTGGTCCTGATGTAAGGCACTTAACCCTAAGCTGCTCTAGGGAGACTGGTCCTGATGTAAGACACTTAACCCTAAGCTGCTCTAGGGAGACTGGTCCTGATGTAAGACACTTAACCCTAAGCTGCTCTAGGGGAGACTGGCCCTGATGTAAGACACTTAACCCTAAGCTGCTCTAGGGGAGACTGGCCCTGATGTAAGACACTTAACCCTAAGCTGCTCTAAGGGAGGCTGCTCTAAGGGAGACTGGCCCTGATGTAAGACACTTAACCCTAAGCTGCTCTAGGGGAGACTGGCCCTGATGTAAGACACTTAACCCTAAGCTGCTCTAGGGGAGACTGGCCCTGATGTAAGACACTTAACCCTAAGCTGCTCTAGGGGAGACTGGCCCTGATGTAAGACACTTAACCCTAAGCTGCTCTAGGGGAGACTGGCCCTGATGTAAGACACTTAACCCTAAGCTGCTCTAGGGGAGACTGGCCCTGATGTAAGACACTTAACCCTAAGCTGCTCTAGGGGAGACTGGCCCTGATGTAAGACACTTAACCCTAAGCTGCTCTAGGGGAGACTGGTCCTGATGTAAGACACTTAACCCTAAGCTGCTCTAGGGGAGACTGGTCCTGATGTAAGGCACTTAACCCTAAGCTGCTCTAGGGGAGACTGGTCCTGATGTAAGGCACTTAACCCTAAGCTGCTCTAGGGGAGACTGGTCCTGATGTAAGACACTTAACCCTAAGCTGCTCTAGGGGAGACTGGTCCTGATGTAAGGCACTTAACCCTAAGCTGCTCTAGGGGAGACTGGCCCTGATGTAAGACTAACCCTAAGCTGCTCTAGGGGAGACTGGTCCTGATGTAAGGCACTTAACCCTAAGCTGCTCTAGGGAGACTGGTCCTGATGTAAGACACTAACCCTAAGCTGCTCTAGGGTAGACTGGTCCTGATGTAAGACACTTAACCCTAAGCTGCTCTAGGGGAGACTGGTCCTGATGTAAGACACTTAACCCTAAGCTGCTCTAGGGGAGACTGGTCCTGATGTAAGACACTTAACCCTAAGCTGCTCTAGGGGAGACTGGTCCTGATGTAAGACACTTAACCCTAAGCTGCTCTAGGGGAGACTGGTCCTGATGTAAGACACTTAACCCTAAGCTGCTCTAGGGGAGACTGGTCCTGATGTAAGGCACTTAACCCTAAGCTGCTCTAGGGAGACTGGTCCTGATGTAAGACACTTAACCCTAAGCTGCTCTAGGGAGACTGGTCCTGATGTAAGACACTTAACCCTAAGCTGCTCTAGGGAGACTGGTCCTGATGTAAGGCACTTAACCCTAAGCTGCTCTAGGGAGACTGGTCCTGATGTAAGGCACTTAACCCTAAGCTGCTCTAGGGAGACTGGTCCTGATGTAAGACACTTAACCCTAAGCTGCTCTAGGGAGACTGGTCCTGATGTAAGACACTTAACCCTAAGCTGCTCTAGGGAGACTGGTCCTGATGTAAGACACTTAACCCTAAGCTGCTCTAGGGAGACTGGTCCTGATGTAAGGCACTTAACCCTAAGCTGCTCTAGGGAGACTGGTCCTGATGTAAGGCACTTAACCCTAAGCTGCTCTAGGGAGACTGGTCCTGATGTAAGACACTTAACCCTAAGCTGCTCTAGGGAGACTGGCCCTGATGTAAGACACTTAACCCTAAGCTGCTCTAGTGGAGACTGGTCCTGATGTAAGACACTTAACCCTAAGCTGCTCTAGGGGAGACTGGTCCTGATGTAAGGCACTTAACCCTAAGCTGCTCTAGGGGAGACTGGTCCTGATGTAAGACACTTAACCCTAAGCTGCTCTAGGGGAGACTGGTCCTGATGTAAGGCACTTAACCCTAAGCTGCTCTAGGGGAGACTGGTCCTGATGTAAGACACTTAACCCTAAGCTGCTCTAGGGGAGACTGGTCCTGAACAATTGATAGTTGATGAAGTTGTA
>JAIFZK010000005.1:27785000-27790000 GCA_027481765.1 Tenualosa thibaudeaui
ACTAATGTAGTGTCCTGAAGACTGTGTGTGTGTGTGTGTGTGTCGTCAGGTGGGGAGTTCCGATCAGCTTACTGGACTGGTAATAAGGAACCTGCTGAGAAATATAACTGTCACATACAAAGATGAGAACCCCCAGTACAGGGTAGAGGAGGACTGGTCCCTGTTTGTTCCAGAGGATGCAGTAGATCCTGTTTGCACTATTTATATCTGCTCTGTGTGGCCCCCACTGGGACACCGTAGCCTGGAAGCCAAGCAGAATTACCCCACAGGTAAGTGTGAGGTACAGATCGCATACACACACATGTATATGCCATGTTGTGGAAGCTTAAGGATACCAGAATTTCCTTTGGGATCATCAGTAAAAGCATCTATCTATCGACACACACACATGCACATCTATCTATCGACACACACACATGCACACGTGTGCCGCATGCACACACACACACACACACACACACTAAAATCCTGTAGGTCGTGTTTACCTGTGCCAAATGTGTGTGTCTGAGGTGTTCACCTGTGTTTGTGTGTGTGTGTGTGTGTGTGACGTGTCATGTCTATGCTCTGATCTCTCTGTGCTGGCTTGTGTGTGTGTTCCACACAGGGTGCCTGGAGCCCATGGAGAAGCAGAAACAGGTGGCGCTAGAGGGTCAGATACAGAAGGATTCTGACTCAGGATCAGCTGATGCCAGCTTTACCCATCTAGTCATAGGCCTCGCTGTCAGCATGGTCGCCATCATAGCTCTAGTAGGCGTGGCTTATTACCGTCACAGCTCCCCAGAAAGGACACATTCCGTAGTTCCAGCTTAGAAGCACACATTTGAAATGATATTTAGAGATTATGTTACCTCTGGAAAGCACTTTGGGTTAACCTGGTTTAACATATACTGTATAAAGTCATTTGATGACTATCTATTGTGTTCTGTTGTTAACACACTAAAGATTCCAGATTATTATTTATTGTCCATTCAACTTACCCAAAATGGAAATTGATCTTTTCACATGGCGCACACAGATCTAGAAGTCCTCCACTAAGTGTATAATGGTATGAACTGAATAAAACTATACTCCAGTTATGTGTGTGTGCAGCAAATTGTATACACACAATTGTATACACACAATACTCCAAAACTCTGTCCTTTATTTAGGATGGTCACTGCAGATGGGATGAAGGACGTCTTGTAGCCATTTGTCCTTGACAGCAAGTCTGCGACCTGGTAAGGCTGAAAACATAAATGCTTCATCATTCACATTTAATGTGCCATTTTCATCTATCTATCTATCTATCTATCTGTAAAGTAATGTTCTGTTTAGCTGCTCCACTGTTTAGTGTTTGCTAATTGAAGCTTAAAATAAACAATTTGAAGTAAACCAAAGGCTTTGGAGAGTTCCCTGACTAGTACTGTAGCTAAATGCTGTATTGAGGTAGCAGGAGGTGCTAGTCTGACCTGGAGGGTAGAAGAGGACCTCTGATTGACTAGCTTTGATTTCCTAACTGGGAAAAGCACACAGGGGCACAACTGCTCACTTTTTGAGGGGTAATAATGATTTTGCCCCCCCCCCCAAAAAAGGTAGACTATAAAACTAAAAACACTACTTTGCATGTGTGTATGGTATCTTGGCTTCAATTCAAATTCAATTTTATTTATACAACATATAGTATAGTATTGTTTCGTGGCGCTTCACAGAAGGAGCACCCAAGAGCAACAGGGGCAAGGAAAAACTCCCTTATGTTCAGTTAATCTAGGAAGAAACCTTGGGCAGATCCACGACTCAAGGGACTAAACCAACTGCCAGGGGTCATGCAGAAAAATTACAATCAGTGGTAACCATGACAGACTATAAGTTGCCTATGGTTTTAGCTAAGGTTCATAATAGTTCATAATAGAGTATTATCCCACTCTTACAATACATGGTAGTCAGTCTATAGGTGGTTATCAGGAATTATGGCTGGACAATGTAGCAGCGGCCAGGCATAGTGACAAACTCAAAGGACTGAGATGGGTCATGGGGGGTAACAGTAAGGGTCCATTTGACAGTGCCATTGTGAGGGGGGGTCAATCACAAAGCCTCAGGAAGGGGAGTCGGGCCCAGCATCGCCATCCAGGAAGGTCCTCTGTGATGGGGAGCCGGTCCTGACATGGGCCTCCTGTAGTGTTGGTTGTAGTCCACTCAGGAGGGGAGGGTGAGAGGAGTCCGCCGGAATGAGGCAGGGATGACACTCAGCAAAGATAATTGTGGACAGAGGAAAATAGTGAATTAGGCCAGGCTCACACATCAGAGAGCAAATGTGTAATTTGGGCATACATATATGTGTATAAATATATATATATATATATATATATATATATATATATATATATATATATATATATATTGAGAGAGAGCTGAAAGAGAGAGAGAGTTGTACGGCATGACACATGAAGGTTGTGTGGTGGCACTAGGCTATAGCAGCATAACTAAGTTATGATGCATGGCAACCCAGCACCACTGCAGGGATGGTCAGTGGCTGCCATGCCCCGCAACTAGGGGCAACAGCAGAGGCAGTCCCTCCCAAAAGACCCATGAGAAGTGATGATTTGCCAGCACCATCCCTAACTATGGGAAACAGTAAAGAGGAAGAGGAAGAGGAAGGTATTGAGAGTGTCCGCTTGTCGAATGTGTGTGTGTGGGGGGGGGGGACTATTCCACAGGTGCACGGTAACAGAAGGCTCTTCCTCCTTGTAGATTTTGATATTCTTGGGATTACAAGGAGACCAGCATTTCGGGATCTTAGGGTTCTAGGAGGGTGGTAAGGGACAAGTAAGGCTTAATCATATCATGTTTTGATCCATAAGAATTTTTTTTTTTTCTGCATGACCCCCGGCAGTTGGGTTAGCCCACTGAGTCGTGGATCTGCCCAAGGTTTCTTACTAGATTAACAGAACATAAGGGAGTTTTTCCTGCTCCTGTTGCTCTTGGGCCCCACTAGACAATTCTATTGTAAAAGGCGCTGTATAAATAAAATTGAATTGAATTGAACTTGAATTGAACAAATGATACCTTCATGCGTCAACTCTTGACATGCTATAGACTGCGTGAAAGCCTCTGTGTCACTCTTGACATGCTATAGACGGTGTGAAAGCCTCTGTGTCACTCTTGACATGCTATAGATGGTGTGAAAGCCTCTGTGTCACTCTTGACATGCTATAGATGGTGTGAAAGCCTCTGTGTCACTCTTGACATGCTATAGATGGTGTGAAAGCCTCTGTCACTCGCCCTCCCTTCTAAGCTTTTTTCCTGGGCCTCTACCTTCACTTTTCTGCCCCATACTTGTTATCTTCTGCACATCTGAATTGCCCGCCTTCAGTCTGCATGCCCTCTTAATATGCCCCGGTGTGGAGACTTCTGGCTACTCTTTTGAATTATTGGAACTCGCCACACGTCTCTCGTGTAAAAACTGGCTCAACTGTCGCCAATTGTGTGATAACCTTGGGGCTGCGTAGTGACCACACCAGTCAGTTTACTTGGCTTGCGGTGTTTATTTGGATAACTGAACACAGTTAACAGCTCTTCGCTCAACGTCTCATCCTAGATATTCTTCTCTACTAGCTTCTATCGTATCACAGAAGTTTAGCTCCCTTTAGAGGAATTACACGTGTAATGTTTTACGTCTGGTTTACCATAATGCCCCACCATGTCGATAAGCGCCAAGCTACTTCCACCCTGGCTACTACCAAGTAGACGCTCAGCAGCGATACCCATATGCATCGCATACTTACACACTACCAGTTTAGTTTTGATTTCTTAATAGAAAATAAGACACAATAACAGTTTGGTTTTGATTTTGAGGAATGTAACCTCATTTGTTTTGCAGGGGTCGACGCTAACTCCCTTCAAGCAGGGGGACCTTGAGAGCCTTAATTTGCCCTGTTATGAGTCATTTAGCCATTAAATTGACTAGCCTTCGCTGGAAGCTATTGGTTGTGGCAGCCGTTGGTTGTGGATAGCAAACGAGGAAGGAAGAAAGAGAGAGGAGTGAATAGTAAAAACGCGAGGGGAAATCCCTGAAACCTAACCGGTGTGAATCCATGACAAATGTGTGGGCGGTGGAACCGTAGTGGTTAAGGAATCTGGCTAGTGTGCAAGTAGCCTGAAAAGTTGTGGGTTCGAAGTTGCCACCGTTGTGCCCCTGAGCAAGGCACTTAACTCTAAGTTGCTCTAGCGGAGACTGAAAAATTGATAGCTGACAAAATGTAAGTCGCTATGGATAAAAGCGTCTGCTAAATACGTAAATGTGAATAAGTTTTATTAGGGTATTCAAACGTAGGCTCACAGCATCCCTATCTAGGCATAGCAGAGATATACTGCGATGCAAGACAGTGACCACCAGATGTCACTATTTTGACTGATTAAACGCAAACACCAACCCACGCTGTTTCCCTGACAGGACTTCAAATACGTCGCCCGAGCAGGACGATAAACGCTTTGCAGGAGGAGACGAGACCGACAGACAGCGTCAGGACAGAAGGCGACATCAGCTATGAACTTTTGGGGTGAGTGGGTCGAGAACAACAGTTTCTCCATCACATATCATTAACTAGGATCAAGGAAACAACATGCCAGCAGAGTTTGCGGCGCAGGTTTAGGTCGTCTGTGAATGTCAACAATGAAAGTAGTCAGGGGGGTAGCCTATTCGAAGAGGGTGATAAAATGGCAAACCTGGGTACATTATGCCACAGGCAGTGGTAAATCTAATGTTAGAAGAGCCTGAAGTCCTCTCGTAACCAAACAAAACCAGCAGACTAGTTAGCAGATGTACCACTTTCTCTAGGTTAAATGAACTGAGCTGAGTTTTTCACCTAACCCCCAGGTAGGCTAAATAGTGCCCATTAAATATGTTAATTTCCAAACTTAATCAAACAGTGTGCTGCACTGCAGTGACTTTCAAAACAAACACATAAGTCATTCTGAATCACGTCAACTGTGTGTTGCAAAAAGATGTGAAATTCAGGTTAGGT
>JAIFZK010000005.1:27792500-27815000 GCA_027481765.1 Tenualosa thibaudeaui
TTATTATCTGGGCTGTTATGCAAGTACTCTGATGCTGTCTTATTATCTGGGCTGTTATGCAAGTACTCTGATGCTGTCTTATTATCTGGGCTGTTATGCTGCAGCCTCACCGTCCTCTGTGGTTTGTTTATCGTTTCTGAGATCTGAGCACTTTGATCTGAAGTAATGCAATCTGTCTGTAAATGGCGCTGTAGAAATATAGTTGAATTGAATTCAATTGAACTCAAAGGTGAGTGGGACCAGTTACCTCACTGAACGGCCCCAGTTTGTTAGATTGGGGGACCCAACATCAGACGTTGTCATCAGCAGCACAGGGGCACCACAGGGAACTGTTCTCTGTCCTGTACTATTCACCTTGTACACTACTGACTTCCAGTATGACTCAGAGACGTGACACATGCAGAAGTTCTCTGACGACACTGCAATTATGGGGTGTATGAGGGATGGACAGGAGGGGGAGTACAGGTGCCTGGTGGAGGACTTTGTGGGATGGTGTCGGGAAAACAGGCTGCAGCTGAACTCCACAAAAACCAAGGAAATGGTGGTGGACTTCAGGAGAACTGCCCCTCCCCCGCTGACTGTCACCATTGACAGGGTGAATGTGGAGAATGTCAAGACATACAGGTACTTGGGGGTCCACCTTGACAACAAACTGGACTGGTCTGCTAATACTGAGGCACTGTACAAGAAAGGGCAGAGTAGGCTCTACTTCCTTAGGAGGCTGAGGTCCTTTAATGTTTGCAGCTCCTGCTGATGTTTTATGAGTCTGTCATGGCCAGTGTTCTTTTCTATGCTGTGGTATGTTGGGGGGGCAGCACTAGGAAGAGGGATGCTGGTCGACTGGACAGACTAGTAAAAAAAGCTGGCTCTGTTGTGGGCATGGAGCTTGAGACACTAACATCAACTGCGGACAAGAGGACCCTGAGCAGACTGCTCTCTATACTGGACAATGAGTGCCATCCCCTGCACACAACTTTCACTAAGCAGAAGAGCATGTTCAGCAACAGGTTTCTATCTCTCATGTAAAACAGACAGGATGAGAAGGTCCTTTGTTCCTAGTGCAATTCAGCTCTTTAACGACACACAAAAGGAGAGAAACATGATTGACTGGAGTGCTTAAGACTGTGTCCTGGACTGTGCAACTAACAAACAAACAGAGTGGGCAACTAACAAACTGCACTGACTATGTGGGTGTGGATGTGTGTGTGTGTGTGTGTGTGTGTGTGGGGGGGGGGGGTGAGGGGGTGGGGGGGGTCCCTTTTTCCAGTGTTGTATATGTGTACATGCGAGATGTGTATATGACGCATATGTATATGTGAGATGTGTATATGATGTATATGTGGGATATGTTATGTTATATGGCATGATATGTTATATTATATATATATATATTTATATTTATATTTATGATGTTTATATGCTGCTGGACACCTTAATCTCCTCCGGGATTAATAAAGTAACTCTACTCTACTACTCTACCCTGTAGCTCCCCCTGTAGGTTCTGGGATGTATAGGCTAGCTGGGCCCATGCCGATGAATTCATTTCCCCTTGAAGACCAGCAGGAAGTGAGCGAGGGAGATGGCAGGATCAGGAAATGAATCCTGTGATTGGACGATGATGTGATTGCTATTTTACAAGTCTTCTCTAATTGGCTGATGCTGTGTTTTCTTTGTTGCAGGTGCTGCTGTGTCTCTGAGGCTGCTGCTGTTGCTGGCAGTGTGTACGTGTGTGTGTGTGTCTGTGAGGGAGATGAAGGTGCCATGTGACTCTGACACATCTCTTCCCTGTGAGGCTGGTCTCTACTCTCCTAAGTTCCGCTCACTCACCTGGTACAAGGTACCACCCCTCACATCTCCACCTCAGTCCGCTGTAAGTCCCCTTTAGCTTTTAGTCAGAGCTAGGGTTGGCGTGTGATTGGTTTTTATTCCGTACTGGTGCTCAATCCATACTTTTTAAACGATGCCGTGCCTAAATGGTAGTTAAATCGGTACCTGAAGAAACAAAAGCCCAAACCATAATAATAATAATAATAATAACAGTGAGAACAATAATTGTATTATGTAAATGTAAATTGTAAATGAGCTATATATTCACATTTTATCAATATCTACAACTGCAGTGTTTTTGTTAACTGTATTATGTGAAATTGCATTAGCACAGAATGGCCTCCCTTAGAGGCACACACTGCTAATTCTAGTAGACGAAACAAACGTTAGCAACGCTACACAGACACTTTAGCAACAGTACAGACACTTTAGCAACAGTACACAGACACTTTAGCAACGCTACACAGACACTTTAGCAAAAGTACACAGACACTTTAGCAACAGTACAGACACTTTAGCAACGCTACACAGACACTTTAGCAACAGTACAGACACTTTAGCAACAGTACAGACACTTTAGCAACGCTACACAGACACTTTGGCATCGCTACACAGACACTTTAGCAACAGTACATAGACACTTTAGCAACAGTACACAGACACTTTAGCAATGCTACACAGACACTTTAGCAACAGTACAGACACTTTAGCAATGCTACACAGACACTTTAACAAAAGTACACAGACACTTTAGCAACAGTACACAGACACTTTAGCAACGGTACACAGACACTATAGCAACGGTACACAGACACTTTAGCAACAGTACACAGACACTTTAGCAACACTACACAGACACTTTAGCAACAGTACCCAGACACTGTAGCAACGCTAGACAGACACTTTAGCAATGCTACACAGACACTTTAGCAACACTACACAGACACTTTAGCAACAGTACAGACACTTTAGCAACACTACACAGACACTTTAGCAATGGTACACAGACACTTTAGCAACAGTACACAGACACTTTAGCAACGCTAGACAGACACTTTAACAACGCTACACAGACACTTTAGCAACACTACAGACACTTTAGCAACAGTACCCAGACACTGTAGCAACGCTAGACAGACACTTCAGCAACGCTACACAGACACTTCAGCAACGCTACACAGACACTTTAGCAACGCTACACAGACACTTTAGCAACAGTACACAGACACTTTAGCAACGGTACACAGACACTTTAGCAACGCTAGACAGACACTCTAGCAACGCTAGACAGACACTTTAGCAACGGTACACAGACACTTTAGCAACAGTACAGACACTTTAACAACAGTACACAGACACTGTAGCAGCGATACACAGACACTTTAGCAACAGTACAGACACTTTAGCAACAGTACACAGACACTTTAGCAACAGTACGCAGACACTTTAGCAACAGTACACAAACACTTTAGCAATGCTAAACAGACACTTTAGCAATAGTACAGATACTTTAGCAACAGTACACAGACACTTTAGCAACACTACAGAAACTTTAGCAACACTACAGACGCTGTAGCAACAGTACACAGACGCTGTAGCAACAGTACACAGACACCACTTTAGCAACAGTACAGACACTTTAGCAACAGTATAGACACACTTTCGCAACAGTACACAGACACTGTAGCAACGATACACAGACACTTTAGCAACAGTACAGACACTTTAGCAACAGTACACAGACACTTTAGCAACAGTACGCAGACACTTTAGCAACAGTACAGACACTTTAGCAACAGTACACAAACACTTTAGCAATGCTAAACAGACACTTTAGCAATAGTACAGATACTTTAGCAACAGTACACAGACACTTTAGCAACACTACAGACACTTTAGCAACACTACAGACGCTGTAGCAACAGTACACAGACGCTGTAACAACAGTACACAGACACTTTAGCAACAGTACAGACACTTTAGCAACAGTACAGACACACTTTAGCAACAGTACACAGACACTTTAGCAACGGTACACAGACACTTTAGCAATAGTACAGATACTTTAGCAACAGTACACAGACACTTTAGCAACGCTACACAGACACTTTAGCAACACTACAGATACTTTAGCAACAGTACACAGACGCTGTAGCAACAGTACACAGACGCTGTAGCAACAGTACACAGACACTTTAGCAACAGTACAGACACTTTAGCAACAGTACAGACACACTTTAGCAACAGTACACAGACACTTTAGCAACAGTACACAGATACTTTAGCAACAGTACACTGACACTTTAGCAATGTACAGACACTTAAACAACAGTACACAGACACTTTAGCAATAGTACAGATACTTTAGCAACAGTACACAGACACTTTAGCAACAGTACACAGACACTTTAGCAACGCTACACAGACACTTTAACAACACTACAGGCACTTTAGCAACAGTACACAGACGCTGTAGCAACAGTACACAGACACTTTAGCAATGCTAAACAGACACTTTAGCAATAGTACAGATACTTAGCAACAGTACACAGACACTTTAGCAACACTACACAGACACTTTAGCAACACTACACAGACACTTTAGCAACAGTACAGAGACACTTTAGCAACAGTACAGAGACACTTTAGCAACAGTACAGACACTTTAGCAACAGTACACAGACACTTTAGCAACAGTACACAGACACTTTAGCAACGGTACACAGACACTTTAGCAATAGTACAGACACTTTAGCAACAGTACACAGACACTTTAGCAATAGTACAGACACTTTAGCAACAGTACACAGACGCTGTAGCAACAGTACACAGACACTTTAGCAACAGTACACAGACACTAGCAACAGTACAGACACTTTAGCAACAGTATAGACACACTTTAGCAACAGTACACAGACACTTTAGCAACAGTACACAGATACTTTAGGAACAGTACACTGACACTTTAGCAATGTACAGACACTTTAGCAACAGTACATAGACACTTTAGCAATAGTACAGATACTTTAGCAACAGTACACAGACACTTTAGCAACAGTACACAGACACTTTAGCAACGCTACACAGACACTTTAACAACACTACAGACACTTTAGCAACAGTACACAGACGCTGTAGCAACAGTACACAGACACTTTAGCAACAGTGCACAGACACTTTAGCAACAGTGCACAGATACTTTAGCAACAGTACACAGACACTTTAGCAATGCTAAACAGACACTTTAGCAATAGTACAGATACTTTAGCAACAGTACACAGACACTTTAGCAACACTACAGACACTTTAGCAACAGTACACAGACGCTGTAGCAACAGTACACAGACGCTGTAGCAACAGTACACAGACGCTTTAGCAACAGTACACAGACACTTTAGCAATGCTAGACACTTTAGCAACACTACACAGACACTTTAGCAACAGTACAGACACTTTAGCAACAGTACACAGACACTTTTATCTGTCAAGCTTGTCAGTTTGCCCCCATCAGGCTTCAGCATTAAATTGGACATGTTCCTCCCATTCACATGAGTTTATAAACATTATACACTCAGTGTTTGAATGTTTACATACAATGTTTAGTGAGCCGTAGGCATTTCTCTTTTTGTGGCTAACCTCTGTCAGGGCAAGTGAACTAGCCATAGCATTGTAATGCGCTTCTGAAATGTTGCTGGGGAATAAAACTCTGTAAAGGTATGCGTTAGTATATGTATATGTATTTGAAATGTAAAATTAAATCATCAAAATGAAAGAAATCTTTCACATTACAACTAGTGGTTCAGGAACCTGGCTAGCGTGCAAGTGGCTTGAAAAGTTGTGGGTTCAAATTCCAGCTGCCACCGTTGTGCCCTTGAGCAAGGCACTTAACCCTAAGCTGCTCTAGGGGAGACTGGCCCTGATGTAAGACTAACCCTAAGCTGCTCTAGGGGAGACTGGTCCTGATGTAAGACACTTAACCCTAAGCTGCTCTAGGGGAGACTGGTCCTGATGTAAGGCACTTAACCCTAAGCTGCTCTATGGGAGACTGGCCCTGATGTAAGACACTTAACCCTAAGTTGCTCTAGGGGAGACTGGTCCTGATGTAAGGCACTTAACCCTAAGTTGCTCTAGGGGAGACTGGTCCTGATGTAAGACACTTAACCCTAAGCTGATCTAGGGGAGACTGGCTCTGAACAATTGATAGTTGATGAAGTTGTAAGTCGCTTTGGATAAAAGCGTCTGCTAAATGTAACAAATGTTACAATGTAAATGTAAATGTAACTCTACCAGTCTGCAGCATTTGTAGCGTGCTACTGTAGGGTAAACTTTGTCATACTGGAAACTTGTATGCTTAGCATAGTGAGCCTATTTTGCGAAACAGGAGCAGAGAAAATGAGAAAATGCTTTATGTAGGGAACGTGTAGACTGTTGTAATCAGAGCAGAGATGGTGCTACTTTCAGAGATGCAACCTGCAGTGATGCTTGTGATGTGTAATGTTGGAACACTGGAGTGCATTAAAAACAGGAGAGGATTTAATTGGCAAATGAGGCACTGAAATCATGTTGTCGTTCATTCTGGTTACTAACATTTATACTGGTGCCCGTTCCCCATTATTACTGCATTTCAGTACCCAACATTAGTCACGCCTCTGGAACACGCACACACTCTTACACTCACACACACACTCTTACACTCACACACACACACACTGAGACACAGACTAAAAATACCAAGATGAGCACTTCCTCCAAAGGACGGTCTGCAGAAGGTTGCGTCCCATTCTGTGCTTCATGTCATTAAAGGGCAAAACTAGAAGAAAATCTGGCACAGCCAGAGAAGTAAACCACTTTGTGAAGGTTTATATGTAGATTCTTTACTTTATCAGGAGATCAGGTGCTCAACAGCGCAGTCATTCTTCATGCTGAGATACACTTGATTTAGCACAGTGAATAACGGACTTGAATGAATGTGTTCCAGTATGAAAAGTTATACTTCATGTATATAGTAGAGATGCCCTCAGTCTTAATCTGTTTAGGGTTGGTCTAAACACTGAATGCCTTATTCTGCTCTTTCAAATGTTCAGAATTTGAGCTGTGCACAAGATGGAAAACAGGCTTCAGACGACAGATGTAAAGACATGCATAAGTGAAGGGACTATCTGCAGCTAGTCAGTGATCAGTAGTCAGTGATCAGTAGTCAGTGATCTCTTGTTTGTCACAGTCATTAAAAGAGCAGAAAGAAAAAAAACCCTTTGGCACTGAACAGCTGCATGATGGCTTGACCTAGTAGCTGCATGTATGTGATGGCTTGAACTAATGGCCAGTGGTTAGAAATATATCTAGGACACATCCACTCACCACACTACTGAGACACACACACACACACACACACACACACACACACAAAAACAGACACTGAGACTGCTGTTTACAGACAGAAAATAGATAGTTAGATAAATAGATAGATAGTACTTTTATTATCCCATAGCAAAAGAAGGCATCCATTACATGCCACATACACACATCAGCAGGTGTAGGATGATGCAGCTGTCATGAGTGTGACAGAGCAGGAGGATGTAGTTGAGTTGTGGAAAGTGCATCCAGCCATAGTGTAAGAGATGTTCCAGAGAGGATATTGGCAGTGTAGTTTCTGTATGAAAAGAGTAGATCAATAAGATGATAAAAAGCAGAATATAAAAATATAATCAGAATAGAAGCATTTAAGAAAACAAAAAAATTTTATAAAAATAAAAAATAAAAACATTTGTGCTTTGTGCTTATTTGTCTCTGATGTGGTAAGTTTCACATTTTCTCTTCCATCTCTTCCTTTCTCTCTCTAGTGATGTTCTCCCTGCTGCGTGTTCTAGTGATGTTCTGTCTGCTGCGTGTTCTAGTGATGTTCTCCCTGCTGCGTGTTGTAGTGATGTTCTGTCTGCTGCGTGTTGTAGTGATGTTCTGTCTGCTGCGTGTTCTAGTGATGTTCTGTCTGCTGCGTGTTGTAGTGATGTTCTGTCTGCTGCGTGTTCTAGTGATGTTCTGTCTGCTGCGTGTTGTAGTGATGTTCTGTCTGCTGCATGTTGTAGTGATGTTCTGTCTGCTGCATGTCTGCAGTCACGTGAAATGAGGTGCTAAGTGATGTTCGGTGTTCCTTTGCTTCTCTGAGATGCAGAACCGGACGGGAATCCTAAGGAGACAGGGGAATAAGACCACGCTGTATCCGAACCGCCGCACAGCCAGCCTCGGCCCAGAGGGCCAGCTTATGCTGTCCCGTGTGATGCCCAACGACTCTGGCATCTACGAATGCCTCCTCAGGGCCAATCTAGGTGGGCAGAACCTTGAGTCGTCCATCTGTCTCTCTGTAACTGGTGGGTATAGCAGTGTCCTTCTCTGTGATTGATGGCTACATCACTGTGAGGTAGCAGAGTGTCTCCATTCATGATCGATAGATACATCACCGTCCCACTTTGTGATTGGTGCACATAAACCCCTCCCCTTTTGTGATTAGTTGTCTTATCTTGTTGGGAGTGTGTAGTCAGGAGGAGCATCTCTCTCTGTGTCTGGGACATAGTGACTTAGTAATTACCGCATTGGCCTGAATATAAGATGATCCTTTTCCACATTCATTTTTGGGGAAAAAAATACACAAATTGTGTATAGTAAATCATTTTGGTGATAACTCATTGGAAAACATTTTTTGAACTATAAATTAAAGCATGAGATTAAGTCAACTAATGTGGATAAATTTGTCACATTTAAATGGAATGAATAGTAGGCCACCATATGAATGAAACAGAGCAGAAAGCCCATATGCATTACCCATAGAGGTCAGCATAGAGGCAACAGCCTTGTGTGTCAAAGGAGGGAGTGGTGTCAGACATAACAGTGATACGCTTCTCTTAGTCTGATCATAGATTATCGCTGTCTGTACGCAGCCACAGTCCATTGCACCACATCAGAGACTTTTGTATCCTGAATATGACTGGATATGAAGTGTTGGCTTTGTGCTCATTTAAACATCGTATCACGACTATTAGCAACACCGGGTCAATGGATACTGAAGTGCATGTAAACCCAGCCATTCTTTTACACTCCTCGAGGCTAATTCTCTAAGACAATCTCTTACCTCTCCAATGTATGTGGCAGTTGTAGGCCACTGTTTTTGTCTAGAATACAAGACAACCCCCCTTTTTGCAGGAGTATTTACAGGACAAAAACATGGCCTTCTGTATAGGTTAATACTGTATGTCCTATACCCTATTCTGTATAGGTTAATACTGTATGTCCTATACCCTATTCTGGATAGGTTAATACTGTATGTCCTATATCCAATTCTGGTGTACAGCAGATTTTAAAGCACAGTGCTTTACAAGAAAAGAAAAAGATGTAAAATAATCGATAAAATATACACATATATATATTTACATACATATATATATATAGACAGATGAGACTGACAGATGAGACGCAGTAACAAAACAAACTATAAGCCAATACAAATACAAAGGGCCTTTATCCCAGAGTCTCCACAAACTCAACGGCAACTTGAGCATTAAAAGTCAGATATGTTTGGAGTGAAGCTTTAAACACAGACACTGACGATGCAGATCTGAGTTCCAGTGGGAGACTGTTCTAGACTGTTCTAGAAAGGTGGGGCATAGACACTAAAGGCCTGGTCCCCTTCCAAGGAGAGTCGTGAATGTGGGAAGCAGATTCCAAAGTTTGTGATGGTGCATAAGGGCCAAACAACATGTCCATTATGCAGCGTGGAGTTTAACCATGTAAGACCCAGCAATGCTACTTTATATTACCCATGTAAGACCCAGCAATGCTACTTTATCTACCCATGTTAGGCCTAGCAATGCTACTTTATTTACCCATGTTAGGCCTAGCAATGCTACTTTATCTACCCATGTAAGGCCCAGCAATGCTACTTTAGTTTACCCATGTAAGGCCTAGCAATGCTACTTTATCTACCCATGTAAGGCCCAGCAATGCTACTTTATCTACCCATGTAAGGCCCAGCAATGCTACTTTATATTACCCATGTAAGGCCCAGCAATGCTACTTTATTTACCCATGTAAGGCCTAGCAATGCTACTTTAGTTTAGTTTACCCATGTAAGACTCAGCAATGCTACTTTATCTACCCATGTAAGACCCAGCAATGCTACTTTAGTTTAGTTTACCCATGTAAGACCCAGCAATGCTACTTTATCTACCCATGTAAGGCCTAGCAATGCTACTTTATCTACCCATGTAAGACCTAGCAATGCTACTTTAGTTTAGTTTACCCATGTAAGACCCAGCAATGCTACTTTATCTACCCATTTAAGGCCTAGCAATGCTACTTTATCTACCCATGTAAGACCCAGCAATGCTACTTTAGTTTAGTTTACCCATGTAAGACCCAGCAATGCTACTTTATCTACCCATGTAAGACCCAGCAATGCTACTTTATCTACCCATGTAAGACCCAGCAATGCCACTTTATTTACCCATGTAAGACCCAGCAATGCTACTTTAGTTTAGTTTACCCATGTAAGGCCTAGCAATGCTACTTTATCTACCCATGTAAGACCCAGCAATGCTACTTTAGTTTAGTTTACCCATGTAAGGCCTAGCAATGCTACTTTATCTACCCATGTTAGGCCTAGCAATGCTACTTTATCTACCCATGTTAGGCCTAGCAATGCTACTTTATTTACCCATGTAAGACCCAGCAATGCTACTTTAGTTTAGTTTACCCATGTAAGGCCCAGCAATGCTACTTTATCTGCCCATGTTAGGCCTAGCAATGCTACTTTATCTACCCATGTTAGGCCTAGCAATGCTACATTATTTACCCATGTAAGGCCTAGCAATGCTACTTTATTTACCCATGTTAGGCCTAGCAATGCTACTTTATTTACCCATGTAAGGCCTAGCAATGCTACTTTATTTACCCATGTTAGGCCTAGCAATGCTACATTATTTACCCATGTTAGGCCTAGCAATGCTACTTTATCTACCCATGTTAGGCCTAGCAATGCTACTTTATTTACCCATGTAAGACCCAGCAATGCTACTTTAGTTTAGTTTACCCATGTAAGACCCAGCAATGCTACTTTAGTTTAGTTTACCCATGTAAGGCCCAGCAATGCTACTTTATCTACCCATGTTAGGCCTAGCAATGCTACTTTATCTACCCATGTAAGGCCTAGCAATGCTACTTTATTTACCCATGTAAGGCCTAGCAATGCTACTTTATCTATCCATGTTAGGCCTAGCAATGCTACATTATTTACCCATGTAAGGCCTAGCAATGCTACTTTATTTACCCATGTTAGGCCTAGCAATGCTACATTATTTACCCATGTTAGGCCTAGCAATGCTACATTATTTACCCATGTAAGGCCTAGCAATGCTACTTTATTTACCCATGTTAGGCCTAGCAATGCTACTTTATTTACCCATGTAAGGCCTAGCAATGCTACTTTATCTATCCATGTTAGGCCTAGCAATGCTACATTATTTACCCATGTAAGGCCTAGCAATGCTACTTTATTTACCCATGTTAGGCCTAGCAATGCTACATTATTTACCCATGTTAGGCCTAGCAATGCTACATTATTTACCCATGTAAGGCCTAGCAATGCTACTTTATTTACCCATGTTAGGCCTAGCAATGCTACTTTATTTACCCATGTTAGGCCTAGCAATGCTACATTATTTACCCATGTTAGGCCTAGCAATGCTACATTATTTACCCATGTTAGGCCTAGCAATGCTACTTTGCTACTTGGTTGGATTCTAAACCTCACTGGAGGCCAGTAGAGCTGTAGAGCTGCAAGTATGGGAGTGCTGTGGTCTCATTTCCTTGTTTCAGTAAGTCGTCTGACTTAGAGATGTTGGTTGTGTAGGTAGACCTCAGCTAGTGTGTGTGTGTGTGTGTGTTTGTGTGTATCTGTTGGGGTTGGGTGAGGGGGCGCTTAGGGCTTGCTTCCGCTTGAGGGGCGCTGCTTCCTGTAGAAGAGAAACTCTTGGGTCTGTCTCAGCTTCTCACATTTGCTTCTGAGGTATTTATCTTTTCCATCCTACATGCTTTTACCTCTTCCAGTTTATTTGATCTCATGTCTGTTTTTATTCATGTTTTTATTCTGTCTTCATAACTTTTTAATGCAGCATGCGGGGATAAGATGAGTGTGTGAAACTGTGCTGCTAGTGCTTTTACCTGTGTGAAGCACAGAAATAAAATATAGAAATAAAATTGTCTTGTCTTGCATTGCCAAATCACAGACTCTTAGCACTCACTCACACACACACGCAAACACACCGACACACAAACCACACGCACACACACGCTCACAAAAACACACTCACAAATACACACACACACATGTTGGATGACCATGTGTACTTTTCACTGCAGCCTGTATGGTGTATGAAGGTGCGGAGGCCCTGCCTAGCACCCAGCCTGCTCCAGAGAGCCCCCTGCTGGAGGTGTTGGAGGTGCACACCGGTTGGGCTGTGCTTGGATTCAGCACCCTCAGCCTCCTCAAGGTCCTCATCTGCCTGGTGGCCCTCAAGGTGAGAGCTGAGCTCAGGTGCCCTACACATGAACTACATCACACAAACTACATCGTCTAGCTTTAGTTTGTGTGATGTTGCTCATGTGCTGTGACTGGAGCTGTACAAAAGTCTGCTGTGGGCGTCTGAGTCAGAGGTCACCTGTGCCATTTTAGTTGATTGGTACTTATGGTATGTTGGTAGGAGTCCACAGAGATGCTAACATTACAGTATATTGGGTATGTTGGTAGGAGTCCACAGGAGTCCACTGACATTACAGTATATTGGAAGAAAGTGCAACTATTAGATGACATTCAAACACTCAAACATTTTGTGTAGCAACTGGTCACTTTAGAGCCAATTAGTTTGTGTGAGACAAAACTGTTGTAACATTTTCCACTGGGCTTGGTGTTTACCAATTGTGCTCCTTCACTGTCTGTCATTTAAAAAAAAAAATCACTTTCAGCTGTTTAACTGATGTTTCCACTTCCACATTTCTAGGAAAGAGTTGCATGTCTGTAGGTCTGTTGTGTGTGTGTGTGTGTGTGTGTGTGTGTGTGTGTGTGTGTGGTTTGGAAAGGATGGTGGAAACCTTTTAATGTTGTAGGCGTGTGTGTGTGTGTGTGTGTGTGTTTTTGTGTGTGCGTGTTTGTGTGTGTGTGTCAGCTGGCAATAGTTGGCAGCCTTGTGTGGTTCAGCTGGTGATTGAAAATATTTGAAATGTGTGTGTGACAAATGTGATTGATGGGTTCAAATGTGATTGATGGGTTCAAATGTGATTGGTGGGTTCAGTGTTTCTGCACGGGGGCAGTGTTGGGACAAGGCTGGGGGTGCTGTGAAAGAGCCAGGGTCGCTCAAAGGGGGACGCTAACTCTCCAAAGTATTTGAAATAAGAAATACAAAGATACGTTCATGACTGTGAGTTGGCCTATTTCTCAATTGGTGCTGCCATAGACATTTATTCAAATTGAGAACCCCTGAAATAAAGAATTCAAGTGTGTGTGTGGAGGGTGTGTGTGTTTGAGAGAGAGAGTGAAATTATGCCAAGCAGCTGATTGTGTGTGTGTGTCTGTGTGTATCTCAGATGTTCACCCAGGCGATACGGTCGAAGAGGCATTATCAGCTGGGCAGCCAGAAGTCGCAAAGGTCACATTGGTCTCAGAGATGAAGGCAGAACCACACAAACTACAAAAAGAACAAACCTATTTTTATTTTTCCTTCAATCTGTAATATATATATATATTTTTTATTTTTATTTTTTTACATACTTGAACGTTTGATCCCTTTATATTATATACTGTAGGATTATACATGTAAACATCCACAATTTTGTACATTTGAATACCTGTGTATTTGCATGATATTAGGCTCTATGTATTACAAAGTCTTAAGCTTCTGGACACTGATGTGTGTTTTTCATTCCTGTTAAAAGTGTGCTGTCTGTTTGCTTTGTGTGCTGGTTAGTTCAAAAGAGTGGCAACAGTTCAGCAAAAAACAAAGTGCTTTTTTTCAAGTAATTTACAATGTTTTGCTGGTTTGGTAGAATTTGGTAGGATTTGTAGTGTAGAGTATTGCAAAAATATTTAATAGTTACAAAAAATTGTGCCTAAAACAAAATATTGTGTGTGTGGTCATCGACAGCAAAAACAAAAACAAAACAAAATATTGTGTGTGGTCATCGACAGCAAAAACAAAAACAAAACAAAATATTGTGTGTGTGGTCATCGACAGCAAAAACAAAACAAAATATTGTGTCTGTGGTCATATTGTGTGTGTGGTTGTGTCATCGACAGCAAGCTAAACTTCACATGAAACCATGAACATGAAAACAATAAGTAAGTCAGCATTTTATCACCTAAAAAACAAACTAAGGACTTGTGTCAAAAAACAGGAACAGAAATCAAAGAACATGACTCCAATTCTAAGGCCCCTTCACTGGCTCCCGCTAAACTATATAATTGACTTTAAAGCTGCTTGTGTACAAGTCTCCTAATGGGACAGGGTCTAATTACCTCTGATATGTTTCAGTAAAATAACCCTATCAGACCTCTCAGATCTCAGCAGGAAAAATTGCTGGTAAAACCCGTCGTTAGAACAAACTAAGAAGGCTTCTACTGTTGGCAGTTTCAAATCTAGACTAAAAACCAAGCTGTTCTCAGATGCTTTCTGCTAACTGCTGTATATTTATTTAAACTTTAAACATTATTACTTAACTTTTACCTCATTTTATTACTTTATTTCTACTTTTTAATTTGTTTACTATTTTTATCATGTCTCATTTATTACTTTTACTTCATGTTTTTATCACCCATGTTTTATTTCACCGTTTTCATTTAATCTCATTTTATTTTCTTATTCACTGTTCTTTGCCGTTATCTTTGTAAAAATAAAATTGAATGGCCTTGTCCGTTATCTTTGTAAAGCACATTGAATGGCCTTGTCCGTTATCTTTGTAAAGCACATTGAATGGCCTTGTCCGTTATCTTTGTAAAGCACATTGAATGGCCTTGTCCGTTATCTTTGTAAAGCACATTGAATGGCCTTGTCTGTTGGTAACGTGTGTGGATTTGGTCCCAGGTGGGTTTGAGCTGCAGAAAAGGTGGTTCCACAGTGGAAAGGTGGTTGATCAGTGGTCTACAGTAACCCAATGCTCACACTTCCACTGCGATATGATTATATCTGCTTAATGTTCCTCAGACGCCAAATGCACCATCAATGATGCATGTTTAGAGTGACTGAGAAACAATTGAAGTTGAGGGGAAAAAATCCTCAGTGTCTTATGTGTTTGTCATTAGATTGTTTGTCACCAGAACGATGTCCTAATTTTACAATATTTCTGAACAATATGGTAACACACTATTTTGTGTAACTTCTGTGTTTTACATAAGGTTAGACAAAAGTGTTTCATTTAGCAAGCTGGGTGTTCTGCAAATTGTGTGTGGAGTTTGGTAAATTCTGTGAGTTTTTTTTTTTTTTTTTAAAGAATCCCTGATTTCAAAATTATGTGTAATTAATTAATTGAAAAAGTGTAAAAACCTTAACTCATCTGCCAAGCTGGACAATGTGAATGACACATGACACACAGATACACACACATACATACACACAGAGACACACACTCATACATGCACACACACACACGCATACATACACACAGATACACACATGATGTGTTCTAGTTAAGAGCCAAGCAGGGCTGGAAAATGTGAAGGAGTGTGAGTGACTCACTCTGGGCATCACCATGAGTCACGTTAGCAGAAAAACAACCAAAGAAGTTAAGTGGGGACCCGGAAAAAGTGAGGAGAAAATTCTTAATGCAGACTTGCTGAGTGTGTGTGTGTGTGTGTGTGGTTCTTTTTCTACTGCAGACTTACTTAGTGTGTGTGTGGGGGGAGGGGGGGGGGGGGTCACACTGCAGTTGTGCTGAGTGTATATGTGTGTGTGTGTGTGTGTGTGGTTCTTTTTCTACTGCAGACTTGCTGAGTGTGTGTGTGTGTTTGTAATGAAACTACAGCGGAGTCAAGCCTCTGATCTGTGTCAGCAGTTATAGCACAGATTGTTTAGAACAGGGCTCATCAGCACATTTATGCAGCCTTGCTGTGTGGCACAGGGGATTTTCTGTCCGCACGAGTCTCAGAGCTGTATTTCACGTAGATGTGTGTGTGTGTGTGTGTGTGTGTGTGTGTGTGTGTGACATCCTTTAACCCCCATCTCCTCCGTGGAAACTCCCTGCTGTGTGTATGCATGTCTCTGTGTGTGTGTGCGCGTTTGTGTGTCTGGGAGTGGGTGTGTGTGATTGTGTATGTGTGTTTGTGAGAGTGTGTGTGTGTGTCTTCCCTTGCCTATGTCTTGTTATTTTCTCGCCTGTGTCTGATTATCTCTGTGTGTATCTTCCGGCTCTGTCCACTGTGGTTCGGGTGTCCATGACATCTCCGATCTCATGTACCACTGAGGGTGCGTCTGCATCACCACACCACAAGAGGGCGCCACCTGCTCACTGGCACCACGGGAGAACACACTGTAGTACCCCTCCCCTTTCTCTCGGTCTCACACGCAAACACACACACACACATATAGAGTGAGTAAACAAGAACACACACACACTTACAGAGTGACAAGAGCACACACACACACACATACATACAGAGTGACAAGAGCACACATACACACACACACACACTTACAGAGTGACAAGAGCACACACAAACACTTACATAGTGACGAGCACACACACACACATACACATACATACAGAGTGACAAGAGCACACACACATACATACAGAGTGACAAGAGCACGCACACACACACACACACACATACAGAGTGACAAGAGCACACACACACACACACATATACACATACATACAGAGTGACGAGCACACACACACACACACACATACATACAGAGTGACAAGAGCACACACACACACACACATACATACAGAGTGACAAGAGCACACACACATACATACAGAGTGACAAGAGCACACACTGATGGCCCTTATGGATTATCTCTCAGAGGAAAAGTGTGTTTGGCTGACTGCTTTTACCAGGAAACACTCCTGTCAGCCAGCGGCAGCTCTTTCACCTCCTTCAACTTGCTCATACAGATTATGTATAAGATATTCAATCAGTTAGCTGAACACAAACTAAATCTAAACTAAAGCTAAATCTAAACTAGCTAAATCTAAAGTAGCTAAATCTAAACTAAAGCTAAATCTAAAGTAGCTAAATCTAAACTAAAGCTAAATCTAAACTAAAGCTAAATCTAAACTAAAGCTAAATCTAAAGTAGCTAAATCTAAACTAAAGCTAAATCTAAACTAAAGCTAAATCTAAACTAAAGCTAAATCTAAAGTAGCTAAATCTAAACTAAAGCTAAATCTAAAGTAGCTAAATCTAAACTAAAGCTAAATCTCTGAATACTGAGCTACAGCTGTTGTCCAATATCCAGTGCAGAACACTAGATTAGATTATTATTATTGTCATTACGCATGTATGAATACAGAAAAATCCAGTTTAGCATCTAATCAGAAGTTCAGTATGTACAGTATGTGCAGTATGTACAGTAAGTGCAGTATGTACAGTTAAGAGCAGTTATGTACAGATAAGGGAATAGATATGTGCAGATTATGTACCAATAAATTATGGGAGCAGTTATTTACAGATAGGGCAGTGTAAAATATGGGTATAAATTAGTATTAATTTACAAAACAGCAATGTGCAGATGAAGTGTGTTAATATACAAATGGTCTATACTACTATACATAAGGCAAATCTACAGATGTACAGATATACAGATATAATATGGACAAATAAACAGGTGTGTAGATATATTAATATAATTGATGTATATACAGATGTACAGATGTGTAGTAGAAAGCAAAGTGGCAAAGTGCTATGGATGTATATACAGCAGTGAAGAGAAGCACTGTAAACAGATTATGCCATGATGTAGTGTGAATAGGAAGGTTCAGCAGGGGACAGAGTTCAGTAGGGTGACAGTGTGGGGAAGAAGCTGTTCCTGAACCTGCTGGGTTTAGTCTGAAGGCTCCTGAAGCATCCTTCTGGAGGGGAGGAGATGAAAGAGTCTGTTGGTTGGATGAGAGGAGTCCCTGAGAATGATGTGCACCCAGCGTAGACATGTCTTCTTGTGGACGTCCTCAATAGCAGGGTTGTGGAGTCCCTGTGATGCGTTGGGCGGTTTTCACCACCCACTGCAGTGACTTGTGGTCAGTGACAGAGCAATTCCCACACCAGACTGTGACACAGTTGTTAAGTGATAAGTGTAGTCAGACTCATCATTGCCACTGATGAGTCCAATCACCGTGGTGTCACCTGCAAACTTTATGATGGAGTTGGAGCCACACACAGGCCTGCAGTCATGGGTGAAGAGGCTCAGCACACAGCCCTGAGGTGCACCGGTGTTGAGTGTGATGGAGGTGGAGCTGTTTTTTTTAGATTCGATTAGATTCAACTTTATTGTCATTACTCATGTATAAATACAGGTAACGAAATGCAGTTTGGCATCTAATCAGAAGTGCAAAGAGCAGCAAGTGCAGTATATACAGTATATGCAATATGTCCAGTTAAAGAGCAAATTATATTCAGATAAGAGTAGTAATAATAATTAGGCAGAAGAGCAATATACATGTAAGGTGAAGAGATAATGAGGGTAATATACAGATGTGCTATATAGATTCAATATAAGGGCAATATACAGATGTTCTATAGAGATAGTTATGTACACATGTGTTAAGTATATACAGATGTACAGATGTGCAATATACAGATATGCAAAATACAGATGTGCTATAGAGTTATACACAGACACACACAGACACACACACACACACAGTTATGTACACATGTATTAAGTATTAAGTGTGTTGTGGCCTGACCTAACATGCTGGGGTCTGTTGGTCAGAAAGTCCATGATCCAGTTGCAGAGGGAGGTATTGATTCAAGTTTTGTGATTAACTTGGAGGGAATGACTGTGTTGAGGGCCAGCAACCTTAGCTGGTTGAGGAAGGACACATCCATGGCAGATGATGTAGAGTTGCTGCTGGTTGAGAAAGGACACATCCATGGCAGATGATGTGGAGTTGCTGCTGGTTGAGAAAGGACACATCCATGGCAGATGATGTGGAGTTGCTGCTGGTTGAGGAAGGACACATCCATGGCAGATGATGTAGAGTTGCTGCTGGTTGAGAAAGGACACATCCATGGCAGATGATGTAGAGTTGCTGCTGGTTGAGAAAGGACACATCCATGGCAGATGATGTGGAGTTGCTGCTGGTTGAGAAAGGACACATCCATGGCAGATGATGTAGAGTTGCTGCTGGTTGAGGAAGGACACATCCATGGCAGATGATGTGGAGTTGCTGCTGGTTGAGAAAGGACACATCCATGGCAGATGATGTGGAGTTGCTGCTGGTTGAGAAAGGACACATCCATGGCAGATGATGTGGAGTTGCTGCTGGTTGAGGAAGGACACATCCATGGCAGATGATGTAGAGTTGCTGCTGGTTGAGAAAGGACACATCCATGGCAGATGATGTAGAGTTGCTGCTGGTTGAGAAAGGACACATCCATGGCAGATGATGTGGAGTTGCTGCTGGTTGAGGAAGGACACATCCATGGCAGATGATGTAGAGTTGCTGCTGGTTGAGAAAGGACACATCCATGGCAGATGATGTGGAGTTGCTGCTGGTTGAGAAAGGACACATCCATGGCAGATGATGTAGAGTTGCTGCTGGTTGAGGAAGGACACATCCATGGCAGATGATGTGGAGTTGCTGCTGGTTGAGAAAGGACACATCCATGGCATGCTGGTCTTGTAGTCTGTGATAGCCTGGATTCCCTCCCACATGCATCAGTTCCTCCACCTTCGGCTTGTGGTCATGCTTGGCCTTCTTGATGCCCCTCTTCATGTCTGCCCTGGATGGACTATAGGCCTGTGTGTCACCTGATCTGAAGGCTTTGTTGCGTGCCGTCAGCAGAAGCCGCACTTCCTTGTTCATCCATGGCTTCTGATTAGGGTACATGGTGATCTGTCTCTCTGTAGTAACACTGTCAGTTGTGGTGTTGATATGTTCCAGTACTGAGTAAGTGTAAGAGTCCAAGTCTGTATGAGTGCCACAGGTAGCCTGAGAGGCAAACTTCCTCCAGTCTGTGTCTTTGGACCTCCCCTGGAGAACAGAATCTACCCCCGCTGGCCACACCTTAATGGTCTTCACAGATGGTCTTCACAGATGGTCTTCACAGATGGCTTCACACGGATGATGAGTGGTAAGTACTTGGGGGGAGAAACAAAGAAAGGTGATCAGATAAGATAAGACTATAAGACTATGTTTATTATTTGTTTGTTAGTATGATTAGTATTTTATAGTAGCCTATGGTATATTTGTATTTTTCATTATTCATATTTTGTATGTTATAATATAGTATAGTTAGTGTTTTTGTGATTTATAAATGATTTATACCCTACTTGAGCCTGTGTGAGATTGAGATTATTCTCAACCAGCAATGTTAAAGTAAACCCCACCACACACATTCACATTCACACCCACACACAAACTGACCTGAAGTACAGTACAACTCTGGGTCCAACACACACACACACACACACACAGCTGAGGTCTGCACAGCTGGAAGCCTCTGTTTGCACACAACCAGTAGATGGCAGCACAGCCTGCACAGGTGTATGTGTGTTTGTAGGTGTGTGTGTGTATACTGAGGGGATATCCCATAGAATTAAATCAATGGCAATAATATTTTGTACTTTGCACAGCTACGGTCTGCAGCGCTATGACGACGGTGTCCAGCACGTTGAATAGACTGACCGGCATGTCAGAGTAGCAGGTGACCCATTAAAGTTACCAGGGGTTAAATTGGGATTGGTTATGCTGGGGGCTATTAGATATGGAAAAGTACCCCTTTAAAATGATGATATGATATACCTCAGTGTTTCCCATAGAATGTTGTTATAGCAGAAGTGTGTGTGTGTGTGTGTGTGTGTTGACATTTGAAAAGAGCAGCAGGGACACAGATGTCCAGCACCTATTTTTGGACCCCTACAAAGTATGATAAAAATATAACTGAAAAAGTTTTCAATCCATATTAAACTTAATGTTGAAAGAAAATGTAATTTGTGAGTGAGAGAAGCAGTGCAATTGAGTGGCAATGAGACGGGGGAGCAAGGGAGAGAGAGTGTGTGTGTGTGTGTGTGTGTGTGTGTGTGTGTGTGAGCATCAGTCCCATGTAGAATTTTTGCAGACATATACCTTAACAGATAACAGATGACCTTTGTCTATGTCATCATCAAATCATTTGCAAGATACAAGGACAAGGAATTTTTATTAGTGAGTGTAAAAAATGCAATGAATTTGTAGGAGGTAGTGTGCTGTATATGTGGGGAGTGGGATAACTGCTGATGCAGTGGGGGAGGGGGGCTTGTGGGGAGATGGTGGCGCAGGTGGTAGAGGTGCCGTTCGGCAACCGGAGGGTTGCCGGTTCGTGCCCCCCTCTGGCCCCCCTCCGTGCCCCCCAAGTATCCTTGAGCAAGATACTGAACCCCAAATTGCTCCCGGTGGCAGGTTGGCACCTTGCATGGTAGCCTCCGCCACCGGTGTGTGAGTGCATATGTGTGAATGGGTGAGGCATACAATGTAAAGCTTTGAGTACTCGTAGGAGTAGAAAAGCGCTATATAAATGGAGTCTATGCAGTCCATTTACATAAGGACAAACGACCTCTGTGGCACAGCTAATGAAAGACTAACATAAGGACAAACCACCTCTGTGGCACAGCTAATGAAAGCTTCTTGCAGCATGAATGGGGGAAGAGAAAAGCATGGAGGAAAGCCGTAAGTTGGCAACCCTAGTTTAGTCAGACCACATCATCAGTAGGTAAGTTGGCAACCCTAGTTTAGTCAAACCACATCATCAGCAGAAGACAAATGTCCTTCACTGTAAAGCGAGCAGCAGCACTAAGCCAGCTTATGCGTAACCAGCAGACAAATAACCACATTAGCATTTTGCATCTCAGGGCCAGAGGTCCGTCTGTGCAGAGGACAACTCTGTAACGACGTAACCATGGCAACACTGTTAGACTTGTATCAGTGATGACATCAAATCCAAATTGCCTTATGAGTGTGTGTGTGTGTGTGGGGGGGGACACTTAATATTAGGCCATCAGCAAGGACATGGAAAACACTCAGACATTTGATGCAAGTGTAAGCACTCATGTATGTCTGCGTTGTGGTTTCCACTCTAAGAATAAGGAGACATGGGACTATACAGCTGTTTTATTAACCTGCAGAAACAGCAAAGAGCCTCCGTAGGGCAGCATAGTTTGAAATGCACAGCAATGCTGATTAGCTATCCTCAGGTGTGGTTTCAAAACTTCCACAAAAATACACTCAGATCTACATAAAAACAACACAAAGTACACTTTGCAGCAGATGTAATCTATGGATCAGTGTTGATTTAGGATGCAAAACTCAGAGAGCCAAGCAGTTCTACCTGTCTCACCACCAGAGGTCAGTATTTAGCCACTATCCCATCAAATTGAGTGAAAAGCTAAGTCACTAAGCAGAACCTCCAGTGTTACACAAGCTGTTATTTAGC
>JAIFZK010000005.1:27827500-27830000 GCA_027481765.1 Tenualosa thibaudeaui
CAAGGTCAGAGTCATCAACACAAGGTCAGAATCAACAACACAAGGTCAGAGTCATCAGCACAAGGTCAGAATCATCAACACAAGGTCAGAGTCATCAACACAAGGTCAGAATCATGAACACAAGGTCAGAATCATCAACACAAGGTCAGAGTCATCAGCACAAGGTCAGAGTCATCAGCACAAGGTCAGAGTCATCAGCACAAGGTCAGGGGGAAGCAAGAAGCAAAAGGGATAACAACACCAGCTCAGGGGCATTATGGGTAATGAGAGGTATGACCAGCAGCTCAGGGGCATTATGGGTAATGAGAGGTATGACCAGCAACTCAGGGGCATTATGGGTAATGAGAGGTATGACCAGCAGCTCAGGAGCATTAAACGGCAGCTCAGGGGCAGCTCAGGGGCACTAAGGAGCAGCTCAGGGGCATTATGGGTAATGAAAGGTATGACCAGCAGCTCAGGGGCATTATGGGTAATGAGAGGTATGACCAGCAGCTCAGGGGCATTATGGGTAATGAGAGGTATGACCAGCAGCTCAGGGGCATTATGGGTAATGAGAGGTATGACCAGCAACTCAGGGGCATTATGGGTAATGAGAGGTATGACCAGCAGCTCAGGAGCATTAAACGGCAGCTCAGGGGCAGCTCAGGGGCACTAAGGAGCAGCTCAGGGGCATTATGGGTAATGAAAGGTATGACCAGCAGCTCAGGGGCATTATGGGTAATGAGAGGTATGACCAGCAGCTCAGGGGCATTATGGGTAATGAGAAGTATGACCAGCAGCTCAGGGGCATTATGGGTAATGAGAGGTATGACCAGCAACTCAGGGGCATTATGGGTAATGAGAGGTATGACCAGCAACTCAGGGGCATTATGGGTAATGAGAGGTATGACCAGCAGCTCAGGGGCATTATGGGTAATGAGAGGTATGACCAGCAACTCAGGGGCATTATGGGTAATGAGAGGTATGACCAGCAACTCAGGGGCATTATGGGTAATGAGAGGTATGACCAGCAGCTCAGGGGCATTAGCGGCAGCTCAGGGGCAGCTCAGGGGCACTAAGGAGCAGCTCAGGGGCATTATGGGTAATGATATGTCTGACCAGCAGCTCAGGGGAATTATGGGTAATGAGAGGTATGACCAGCAGCTCAGGGGCATTATGGGTAATGAGAAGTATGACCAGCAGCTCAGGGGCATTAAACGGCAGCTCAGGGGCAGCTCAGGGGCACTAAGGAGCAGCTCAGGGGCATTATGGGTAATGAAAGGTATGACCAGAAGCTAAGGGGAATTATGGGTAATGACAGGTATGACCAGCAGCTCAGGGGCATTATGGGTAATGAGAGGTATGACCAGCAGCTCAGGGGCATTATGGGTAATGAGAAGTATGACCAGCAGCTCAGGGGCATTATGGGTAATGAGAGGTATGACCAGCAACTCAGGGGCATTATGGGTAATGAGAGGTATGACCAGCAGCTCAGGGGCATTAAACGGCAGCTCAGGGGCAGCTCAGGGGCACTAAGGAGCAGCTCAGGGGCATTATGGGTAATGAAAGGTATGACCAGCAGCTCAGGGGCATTATGGGTAATGAAAGGTATGACCAGCAGCTCAGGGGCATTATGGGTAATGAGAGGTATGACCAGCAGCTCAGGGGCATTATGGGTAATGAGAAGTATGACCAGCAGCTCAGGGGCATTATGGGTAATGAGAGGTATGACCAGCAACTCAGGGGCATTATGGGTAATGAGAGGTATGACCAGCAACTCAGGGGCATTATGGGTAATGAGAGGTATGACCAGCAGCTCAGGGGCATTAAACGGCAGCTCAGGGGCAGCTCAGGGGCACTAAGGAGCAGCTCAGGGGCATTAAGGGGACTTATGGGAATATGGGTGTCATTCCGACAGATTTATGGGAATATGGGTGTTATTCCGACAGACTATGCACAGAATGAGCGCTTTTCTACTCCAGTCCTACTCAAAGTGCTTTACAGTGTGTGCCTCACATTCACCCATTCACACACATGCACTCACACACACTCACCCATTCACACACATGCACTCACACACACTCACCCATTCACACACATGCACTCACACACACTCACCCATTCACACACATGCACTCACACACATTCACCCATTCACACACATGCACTCACACACACTCACCCATTCACACACATGCACTCACACACATTCACCCATTCACACACATGCACTCACACACACTCACCCATTCACACACATGCACTCACACACACTCACCCATTCACACACATGCACTCACACACACTCACCCATTCACACACATGCACTCACACACACTCACCCATTCACACACATGCACTCACACACACTCACCCATTCACACACATGCACTCACACACACTCACCCATTCACACACATGCACTCACACACATTCACCCATTCACACACATGCATTCACACACATTCACCCATTCACACACATGCACTCAAACACATTCACACACATTCACCCATTCACA
>JAIFZK010000005.1:27842500-27847500 GCA_027481765.1 Tenualosa thibaudeaui
AACAACAACACATCAACAACACATCAACAACACATCAACAACACATCCCCACCAACTAACAGCAACACATTCCCACCAAACGAAATAAGTGAGATTTGGTCCTGGGGTCTCTATGGGAACATCTACCAGCCCTCTGCCACTGGTGGACAAGTTGTGTGTGTGTGTGTGTGTGTGTGTGTGTGTGTGTGTGTGTGTGTGTGTGTGGACTGGAGGGTGTATCTCCCTGTGCTGCAGCCCTGCTGGTCTACAGTAGCTACACTGCATAGGCCTATGTGTCATGGAAGAATGTTTAACATTTAAATTTATGTGAAATTAATATAAAATAGTTTTATAGATGACAGTGACAAATTTAAAGTATTTCTCAGCAACCTGGATGAGCATCACAGAACCCCAGCATACCACAGAGCCCCTGGCTCCCACCATGGCAATTACTAAAGATCTGTGCTGGTAATACGGATGAGAAATACTTCTCCTTCACCTCAAACTCCTGTTGGGGTCGCTGTCTTTGTGCACTGTTGCCATCTCCTGGTGAAACACAGCTGGTGCAGACACACAGGCACATGTGTGTGTGCACTTCCTGGAAAATGCCTTCAGCTTACAGGAAACAAATAGTGTAATCATCAGCAGAGTGTTACCATGTAGAATGTATATAGAGAATATGAGTAAAAAGTGTGGAGATTGTTTGAATGGGTTTCCTGACTTGATTGTATTCTGCTTATTAAGCATTTGACTAATAAGACATTGAAGAGTTAATTGTTATAAAATATTTGCAACTTTAACATTTGAAAAGAGTATAAATATAATGTCATTGCAAATGAAATGACTAAGATGTAGTCTTAGCATAATGTTCTCTTTACACTACTGACCTTAAATACATTTTACACTACTGACATTAACTACATTTTACACTACTGACCTTAAATACATTTTACACTACTGACATTAACTACATTTTACACTACTGACCTTAAATACATTTTACACTACTGACCTTAAATACATTTTACACTACTGACATTAACTACATTTTACACTACTGACCTTAAATACATTTTACAAGGCTTAGCTGGACTGTGGGATGCTGCCGCGCTGTAGAGAACTCCAGTCAGGATCAGCAGACTGTCTGCTTATTTTCAGTGTTTCCTCTTGTTACTTTGATACTGTTTGTTTGGTGTGGTGCTGTTTGGTGTGGCCCCATTGCACATGCATTATGAAGTGTTCCTGTCCTTAAGTAGAATTACTTAAAATACATTTGGAGGCAGCATTGCATTAGTATGCTATGTTTGTGTGCATGTAAGAGTGTGCATGTGTGTGTGTGTGTGTGTGGATTATGTTTGTATGCTCTGTGTGTGTGTGTGTGCGTGAGTATGTATTTGTGAGTGTGTGTGTGAGTATGTGTGTGTCTGTGTGTCATAGAGTGTATGCATGTATATGTGTGAGAGTGTGTGTGTGTGTGTGTGTGTGTAAGAGGGAGAGAGACGGTGAGTGTGTCAGTGTGTGTGTGTGTGTTTGAATGGTGGAGATGTACCAGAGGTGAGAATCCAAAACAGAAAATCAAATAGAGCGGAGAGCTGAATGTGTCAGTTGACCAGAATAGTCTGAGATACGCTGCTCACAATACTCAAAGGCCACACAGTTCTACCCATACTCACACACATGCAAAGAGGCACACACACACACACACACACACACACACATAGTGCTTATGTAAGAGTTAATCATGCATCTCAGAATGTATGTCTGATTCATACTGAATGAGAGTGTGTGTGTGTGTGTGTGTGTGCAGTGCTTTGCATAATGAATTCACAGTTGAATGGGGCCTTGGAATGTTGACTCCTCATTAAGCCCTTCTGACTGACACACATCAAGCCAGTTACACACACTCTACGAACTTACACACATCAAGCCAGTTACACACACTCTACGAACTTACACACATCAAGCCAGTTACACACACTCTACGAACTTACACACATCAAGCCAGTTACACACACTCTACGAACTTACACACATCAAGCCAGTTACACACACTCTACGAACTTGCACACATCAAGCCAGTTACACACACTCTACGAACTTACACACATAAAACCACAACAGCAATATTTAGGCTTCTCATGCTTGCTTGCCATTGAACTGCATTATGGCACAAGGATTCAGCTCACCTTTACAATCACTCTCAATCCCATGTTCACCTTTCCAAAACACTTAAAGGGGACATAGTGTGGAAAATCATTTTTCTTAATTAGGATACAGAGCTGTCATGAACATGAAGAACAAATCTTGACCTCAGAAATGGGCAAATGAACTATTGAAATATTTGAATTTGTGTGTGTATGTGAACTATATTTGTGTGTGTATATGAACTATATTTTGCCTGTGGTTGGGAAAGACACACAGATAGAATGGATAAACACACACACACACTATTTAGCCAAAACAGACCATTTCAATCCCCAGCCTAAATATTTGAGCATTTTTGATCCATCAAAGTTAAATACATTCTATTTTAAAGGGGTAATCCAGTGTGAATCAATCTCTAGTCCTGTTGTTCTCAATAGTCTCTAACTGAATGGGGCACAGAAACTTACTCAGTTCTATTTGCTTATCTCCATTCAGTTATTGTTAGCTGTCAGTCTTGTTCTCTTTCCTACAGACAGAACTCAGTCCATTTAAACACACACACACACACACACACACATACACACACACACTCACTCACACACTCACACACACACACACTCACACACACACACACACACACACTCACACACACACTCACGCACTCACACACACACACACACACACACACGCCTGTGATGACCCTGTGGTGGGGCAGAAGTAGTTGGAAGTCACGAGATGCTGAGATGGTTAAACAGTAAAGATGCTCTGGCCTTGGACAGGAACAACTCTCTCAACTTCAGTCAGTGATTACATGTGTAATGTGTTTGTGTGTGTGACAGTATGTCTGTATATGTGTGTGTGTGTGTGTGTGTGTGTGTGTGTGTGGAGGGGAATGGTTTTTGAGTCAGCTGCTCCACTGTGGAAAAATATACTGTCACACACACACACACACACACACACACACACACACACACACAAAACAGCATACATACTGATACCAACAGGTACATCCTGCTACATGTAAAAACATGAAACACTCCTAGCCTTTAAGGGATACATTAAAAGTGTCTGCTATTGGATAAAAGCATCTGCTAAATGCTTAAATGTAAATTAAAGGAGTCATGTGTAAGAGTTCAACAGAGTGGAACAGAAGAAACAACTGCATGTCCACCCTGCAGAAGCATTTCCCACTGTCACGTCAACTCAAAGAGGACTTAAACATTCACTCGGGTCTCAGCTCCAGAACCTCCAAACCTGCAGGGGGCAGAGAGAATCAGTTCAATGAGCAATCAAAGAGATCACTGTGAACTTCCTGGAGCAGCCATAACACCTGCACACCTGCACACCTGCACACCTGCATTGGAAGAAAAGTTTGTGAACATAAAAATACACAGGAATCTTTCAGCAAGCAGCTAAACCACTCAGCTTACGGTCAAGACACAACAGGTAGGGGAATGGACAGCAATACTCATTTAAATGGACTAATACTCAACAAACAATTAGTGAGTTGAATCGTGACAAACCTGCAGACTTGCAGCCTGTGGACTCTGCTTGCCTATTTATATTTAGTTGGAGCTACATGACTAGAAAATGTTTAGTTTAATGTTAACACAAGTTGAATTGTCTGAATTTCCATTAATTAGTAGTTCAATTAATGGTGTTGATTAGGCATCTAAAGCTTATGTTTAAATGAAATAGTTAATTGTGTTAAATGCTGCATATGGCAACTGAATATGATTCTGACCTTACATGGAGGAAATTGTCTACTTAAATGTATTTCTTATGCTTACTTACTAAACTACATTGCTTACGATAATAGCTGTGATTTGTTTAGTTACTTAAAGTAATGCTTCGTTTCTCTTTTGGTTATTTTAAAGGTTATCAACCTAATCAGAGTTACTATTTAAATCCACTATCTACTTATCTTCTAAATCTACCTGGAAACAATATTGCAAACCTCAATAAACCACAACTAAAGGAAGATTTGAGTCGTCCCCTTGTGTCCTTCAGACTAGGTTCTTTTCAAGCAAGAGCAAGACCTGAGTGAAACCTGACAGAACTTGATACACAGATATCTGATACCCAGAAATCAACTGGCTTTTCACTGCTTGTCATCACACACACACACCACACACACCACACCGGATTACTGTCATTTCGATGTGAGTGCACTGGGAAGACTGTAATGCACACACACGCACAGGCATACACAGACACACACACATAGTGTTAACAAACATTCACACATGCACACGCACACATACACTGTAGACAAACATTCACACACACTCACACACAGTGTTAACAAATGTTCACACACACATACACACACACACACACAGTGTTAACATTCACTCACACACATATATACAATGTTAACATTCACATACGCACGTACAGCACTCTCTCACACACACATAGTGTTAACATTCACACACACACACACACACTTACAGTGTTAACAAACACACACATACAGTGTTAACAAACTCTCTCTCACACACACACACATAGTTTTAACATTCACATGAATGCACACACATACAGTGTTAACATTCACACACATGAAGAGAGAAAGCCATATCCACCGTTTGAATCCATTTTTAAAAAACATTTTTGACAAATCAGTGGATCTCTAAAGTTTGATCAGTAATTCCTGAAATACCCAAATAAAAAAATCATGACTTTTGAATATGTTTAAAAATGGAATCAAACTCTTCATATCCACACAATGCAAAAACTCACATAACTCCCAACCCCCCAAACACACACACACACACACACACATAACTCCCAACCCCCCAAACACACACACACACACACATACATTATTGCACTGTCATAATACTGCTGGTCATTTGCATCATTACATAAAT
>JAIFZK010000005.1:27852500-27882500 GCA_027481765.1 Tenualosa thibaudeaui
TCATTTGCCATCGGCTGCTGGCGGCCATCTTGGTTGTGCACCTGCTATGGAGCGCGGGGCGCTACCTTCACGGCTACCTGACCGCGCTGGACTTTGACAACGTCTATGTGACGGCACACCTGCGCCGCATGGCGGTCGCTCAAGGCCGAGCGCTGAGCGCTGATTGGCTGTGTGACGGCGTGCGTCTGAGTCGCCGGGAGCTGTGGGGGTGTGTCCCGGACCTCGCTGTCATCACGCTCCATCTCCTGCTGTGTGTGTGTGTGCACGCGCTCGACCTGCTCATCTACAGAAGTGTCCGCACCGGGACGCCATGGTTGCTGGACATTCCTGACACAAACATCACACTCAGCGTCCACTACAAGGTGACACACACACACACACATATATACACACACACACACAGACATCACTCTCACATCCACTGCAAGGTCACACACACACATAAGCTATATGTGCACTGACAGACTACTATTCTAACATTCTTTGTGTGCGTGTGTGTGTGTGTATTTGTGCGTGTGTGTGTATGTGTGCGTGTGTGTGTGTGTGTGTGTACGTGTGTGTATGTGTGTGCTTGTGCGTGTGTGTGTGTGTGTGTATGTGTGTGTGTGTGTACGTGTGCGTGTACGTGTGCATATGTGTGTGCTTGAGTGTGTGTGTGTGTGTGTGTGTGTACGTGTGCGTATGTGTGTGCTTGTGCGTGTATGTGTGTGTGTGTATGTGTGTGTGTGTGTCGTATGCGTGTACGTGTGCGTATGTGTGTACTTGAGTGTGTGTGTGTGCATGTGTGTGTATGTGTGTGCTTGTGCGTGTATGTGTGCGTGTGTGTGTGTGTGTGTGTACGTATGTGTGTGCTTGTGTGTGTGTGTGTGTGGGTGTGTGTGTGTCAGCTGCACTGGTGTATTCCAGCAGGCTGTTTGCTGTTCAGAGACTGCTGTCCAGCTGCTCTGCTGTTCCAGAGGGCATATCATTGGTCCATCAGTGTGGGGGCGGAGCACTGCCAGGCCACGCCCTCTGCTCCAGACGGGGGAGTTCTGGTCCTGCTCAGTCTGCTCTTCCTGCTGAGTTATGCCCTTGCCATTCTACAGGTGTGTGTGTGCGTGTGTGTGTGTGTGTGTGTGTGTGCGTGTGTGAGCTAACGTTCTGACCCTTCTGCAGGTGTACATGCGTCGAGTGCGTCGGGCCGTTGCTGCCTCCTTCTACCCGCGTCATGAGGAACGCCGCAACGAGTTCCTTCTCCGGAAGATTCTGTCCAAACAGCCGACAGCCGACGGGACCACCCTTTTCACCATAGCAATGGCAGAAGGGGAATATGCCCAGCAGATGTGTCCCCGATCATGACCTTATGACCTTACTGCCTTCACATGCTCATGACCTTATGACCTTACTGCCTTCACATGCTCATGACCTTATGACCTTGAGGCCTCATGGCTTTATATTCTGCTTAAAACTTCCCACTGAAGGCGGTCATCATTGTCAGATATTAGTGCTGCCTTATGGCTCTTAGCCATCTGTGGCAGGTGTGTGTGTGTGTGTGTGTGTGTGTGTGTGTGTGTGTGTGTGTGCAACATTAGCCATCATTGCCATCGTCTTGCCGAGTCGAGACGTTGCTGTTGCTGTTAGTGGAGAAGAACTGAACTGAGCTGCCTGCCACTAAAGCAGGTCTCTAGAGCAGAGATGAACCAATGGTTCATCTCTGCTTCAATGGTTGACAGGTCCATGGGTTTCATTAGATGCTGTGACATTTCTCAGGATTGATGTCATTGGAAAACAAAATATCTAAGTGTGCCTGGGACACACTCAGTGATCTCAGCGCTCACTCTCACACTGGTGTGATTTTAGTACATCATGGATTAACTCAATGTTCCCCATAGACTTGTGAGATATTGTTGTAGATTCAATCAAATGAAATGAATGAGTGTGGCTCTCCCTACTAGTAAATGAGTCTGCTGGATGATCAGACCAGTTTCTTACTCTCCTTGTGGGTTTCATTTTCTCCGACCCTCACAGACACTGCTGTCCCTGACTACTTCAAAAGTTTCCACTTGCAGCTCCCATTAGTGTTCTCATCTGTGGTCCAATTTGTTAAGGTTTGTCAGAGGAACTCAAGGAACACTGAACTGAGATCTGCTGAACTGAGACACTCAGCTGGGAAATGCGCTTTGGCTGCTGTACTCTTGTGTCGCCACCAGATGGCACTGAATCCATGGGAGACGGGTGTACATTACTGTCCTACTAATATCTCCTCCCAGTCAGATCACATGCATGTCTTTGGAATGATTGAGCAGCAATGATGATTAACCTTCACACCACACATTTTGTTTTCTAAAACTGAAACATGGCTGAACCAGCAGGCTGGATGTGGCCAGTTAGACGAGTCCTTGAGCGTCTCCCATCTGCTGCTGTCAGATTCACAGGACTGCTTGGGATGTCTTCAGAAATGGAGCCAGTTTGTGGTTTGTCTAAAGTAGTCCTGTGTTGAAATGTACATTTGATATGGCAAAGGCACCTGCAGATCTATAAATGTAAACACTTCATCAGGTTGATCTATAAATGTACACACTTCATCAGGTTGATCTATAAATGTTAACACTTCATCAGGTTGATCTATAAATGTACACACTTCATCAGGTTGATCTATAAATATACACACTTCATCAGGTTGATCTATAAATGTAAACACTTCATCAGGTTGATCTATAAATGTACACACTTCATCAGGTTGATCTATAAATGTACACACTTCATCAGGTTGATCTATAAATATACACACTTCATCAGGTTGATCTATAAATATACACACTTCATCAGGTTGATCTATAAATATACACACTTCATCAGGTTGATTCAAATAAAAGAACATTTCCTACTTCCCAGTCTGGAGGCACCATAGAGAGCCAGGGTGGCTGGATCAGAGGATAAGAAATAGCCTTGACCCACCAAAACACAGACTGGCTTGTAAACACTTAAAGAGAACAATAGGCCACATTAGAAATGTATATAGAGGTATAATGCTGCTGTTACTCCTACATTAGGTCTTCTTCTTCCCAATACTTCACTTTGACCTCTGCTCCTACATGAGGTCTTCTTCTTCCCAATACTTCACTTTGACCTCTGCTCCTACATTAGGTCTTCTTCTTCCCAATACTTCACTTTGACCTCTGCTCCTACATTAGGTCTTCTTCTTCCCAATACTTCACTTTGACCTCTGCTCCTACATTAGGTCTTCTTCTTCCCAATACTTCACTTTGACCTCTGCTCCTACATGAGGTCTTCTTCTTCCCAATACTTCACTTTGACCTCTGCTCCTACATTAGGTCTTCTTCTTCCCAATACTTCACTTTGACCTCTGCTCCTACATTAGGTCTTCTTCTTCCCAATACTTCACTTTGACCTCTGCTCCTACATTAGGTCTTCTTCTTCCCAATACTTCACTTTGACCTCTGCTCCTACATTAGATCTTCTTCTTCCCCATTATCATCAGCTAAATTGCTGCTGTCGTAGCTAATTTGAAATTCTCTGTTTTGAGGTGGTTGAGATCTTTTATTGTCCTCCGGCAGTCATCTCTGTAGGAGTGTTTAGTTAGTTTAGTTAGTTTAGTTTATGTGTTCTGTCATGTGACAACCTACTACTGATAGTCCTCTCTGTAGTAAAGCTGGGACACAGGTTCATCCTTTGACAACCGAGTGATTGTGTGTGTGTGTGTGTGTGTGTGTGTTCTCTCCTCAGTCTCTGCTGGTGTGGTCTGTGCTGTCAGGCTCCATCAGCCTCTCAGTGTAATATCACACACACACCACTCTTATCTCAGAAAAACAGATATTTTTGTGTGTGTGTGTGTGTGTGTATGTGTGTGTGTGTGTGTGTGTGTGTGTGTGTGGGAGGGGTTGGGGGTATGAGTGTGTGTGTGAGTAATGTATGTGTAGCTTCGATTCTACTTACCAAACGTTAAATATATTCCATTTTAATTCATCTCATCCACATCGCATCAGATCGTCACCACAAACACTGCAGCATATTATATTATATTATATAAACACACATATTCATCTCACGTCATAGGATACAATGAAATAGAGTGAAGTAGAATAATTATGGAAAACATATTTTCCAGTCCACAGTTTATTCTTTTGTTCATTCAATTCAGTTCAACTCATATTTATTCATATTTATACAGAGCCGCCACTTCCAATAGGATTGTCTCGTGGTGCCTTACAGACATTATCAAGGAGCACCCAGGAGCAGCAGGGGGAAGGAAACTGTGGTAGGGGATCACCCAAGGGAGACACATAGTGTCAAACTCAAAGGAGTGAGATGGGTCATGGGGGTAACAGTAAGGGTCCATTTGACAGTGCCATTGTGGGGGGGGGGGTCACAAAGCCTCAAGGAAGGGGAGACGGACCTAGCATGGGCGTCCAGGAAGGGCCTCTATGATGGAGAGTCGGTCCTGACATGAGCCTCCCTTAATGTTGGTTGCAGTCCACTCAGGAGGGGAGGGGAAGTTGTCCATGGTTTTAGCTGAGCATCATAATAAGTCTAAATATTGTCCATCACGCCTGGCAGGAAGGCACTGTTCTCAGAGCCCGCTTTACTGTGTGCTCTGTCATAATGTGTGTGTGTCTGTGCTCATAAGTAAGTGTGTGTGTGTGTGTGTGTGTGCAGCTCCTGTGGGAGAGTGTGTGATCAGTCACCTGTGTGAAGAGAGACAGGAGGCGTGTGGGGGACTTTAGCCAGAGAACCATAAAGCTTATCTGGAGGTTTACACACACACACACACACACACACACACACACACACACGTGCACACACACACACACATATTTGGGGGGGGGGATAGGGGGTGGTGGAAGAGAAGACAGGAGTGGAGGACACACACATTTACACACATGAACACACACACACACACACACACACACACACACACACATTAGGAGGATGGGGGTTGGAAGAGAAGACAGGAGTGGAGGACACACACATTTACACACATGAACACACACACACACACACACACACACACACACATTAGGAGGATGGGGGTTGGAAGAGAAGACAGAAGAGGAGGACACACACATTTACACACACACACACACACACACACACATTAGGAGGATGGGGGTTGGAAGAGAAGACAGGAGTGGAGGACACACACATTTACACACATGAACACACACACACACACACACACACACACACACACACACACATTAGGAGGATGGGGGTTGGAAGAGAAGACAGAAGAGGAGGACACACACATTTACACACACACACACACACACACACACACACACAGGAGAGGAGAGGGAAAGCAGAAGAGAAAATTGAGTGAGAGATCAGAGAGGAGAAGGGAGAGAGAAATGATAAGGAGAAGAGAGAGGTGAGAGCAGTACAATACACACACACACACACACACACACACATGGAGGGACACACACACGGACACACACACACACACATTTACACACATGAACACACGCACACAGTGATGTCCATGCGGACATGCGCGCTGATGTGTGTGTGTGTGTGTGTGTGTGTGTGTATGTGTGTGTGTGTGTGCGCGCATGCGTCAGTGAGCGTATCCCACTCCTCTCCAGAGTCCCAGAGCTCTCCTCTGTGTTGGGAGTGATTCTCAGTGAGTGCTCACCACTAGAGATCCCCGACACACACACACACACACACACCCTGGTAAAATAGCTTCCCAAATGCCAGCAGCAGCACTTGGCTTGAGGCTTGAGCAGAGATCAGCTTAGCGGCAGGAACCACTCGGCATGGTGAGCTCACTTCTAATGGTGCATATGTGTGTGTGTGTGTGTGTGTGTGTGTTTGTTGAGCTCACTTCTCATGGTGCATATATGTGTGTGTGTGTGTGTTTGTGTTTGTTGAGCTCACTTCTCATGGTGCATATGTGTGTGTGTGTGTGCTGAGTTCACTTCTCATGGTGTGTGTGTGTGTGTGTGTTGAGTTCACTTCATATTGTGTGTGAATGTGTGTGTGTGAGTTCACTTCTCCTGGTGTGTGTGTGTGTGTGTGGTGACTTTACTTCTGCTGGCGTGTGTGTGGTGAGTTCACTTCTCCTGGTGTGTGTGTGTGTGTGTGTGTGGTGAGTTTACTTCTGCTGGTGTGTGTGTGTGTGTGTGTGGTGTGTGTGTGTGTGTGGTGAGTTTACTTCTGCTGGCGTGTGTGTGTGTCTGTGTGTGTGTGTGTGTGTGTGTGTGCATTCACTTCTCACCGTTTTCAGCTTCATTTGCTTTGCTGAGTGTGAACTTGCTCCAGTTCTCTTCCTCTGTTGATCATTATGATTGATGACTGAATCCGATAGTTAGAGAAGAGGATATTATTGACGACTACCACTGAGGAGCTAATAGAAACAGGAATGAGGGACTAGGATTACAGATTAGAATTCAAGATTAAAGTATAATGATATATTATTACATAATTAGATGTTACAGTATAATTACATCATCTTGTATGATTGATGATGTGATGATGTAATGGTTTAGAGAATGTTTAGCTGCATGTAAAACAAAGGGATGGATCTGTGTGTTAACATGTGTGTGTGCTGTAACGCATCTGATGTGTTTGTGTGTGAGCAGTGAGTGAGAGAGGAGAAGAGAGGAGAAGAGAGGAGAAGAGAGGAGCAGAGTGGAGAGGAGAGGAGAGGAGAGGAGAAGAGAGGAGCAGAGTGGAGAGGAGAGGAGAGGAGAAGAGAGGAGAAGAGAGGAGCAGAGTGGAGAGGAGAGGAAAGGAGAGGAGAAGAGAGGAGAAGAGAGGAGAAGAGAGGAGCAGAGTGGAGAGGAGAGGAGAGGAGCGACTCGTTCCTGAGGAGAGCAGACATGGAGAGAGTTACCCTCCCCCTCCACAATACCTCCGTCAGTGCCAACCACTTCCAGCAGCTCCTCAATGCCAGCGCCCAGACGCCCAATGCCAGCATGAGTGCCCGCACCCACAGCCTGCAGATGCTCCTCAACGGTACCAGTGTGCCCAGCCTGTCGTGGACGCCCCTGCTTAGAAACGGCTCCGGCTCCACACCCCCTCTTCCCATGATGCCCCGGGCGCCGGCGGAGCTGCAGGCGGTCACCATCCTGCTGACGCTGCTGATCTGTGGCGGGGGCATCATGGGAAACGTCATGGTGGTCCTGGTTGTGCTACGCGCACGGCACATGCTCACTCCCACCAACTGCTACCTGGTGAGCCTGGCGCTGGCTGACCTGGTGGTGCTGGTGGCCGCCGGGCTGCCCAACATCTCCGAGGTGGTGGCGTCATGGGTGTATGGGTACTGGGGCTGCCTGCTCATCACCTACCTGCAGTACCTGGGCATCAACGTGTCCTCAGGCTCCATAACGGCGTTCACGGTGGAGCGCTACATTGCCATCTGCCACTCCATCCGGGCGCAGCTCCTCTGCACGGTGGCGCGTGCCAAGCGCATCATTGGTGCCGTCTGGCTGCTCACGGCGCTCTACTGCACCATGTGGTTCTTCCTGGTGGACGCCCAGGAAACGCTCTACGCCGACGGCGTCATAGTCACCTGCGGCTACCGCGTCTCCCGCAACCTCTACACGCCCATCTACTTCCTGGACCTGACGCTCTTCTACGTGGTCCCGCTGCTGCTGGCGCTGGTTCTGTACGGACTCATCGCTCGCATCCTCTTCATGAGCCCGCTACCCACCAGCCTGGCCCCCAGTAAGACCAACAGCACCCCTCACGCCCCCAGTAAGACCAACAGCACCCCTCACGCCCCCAGTAAGACCAACAGCACCCCTCACGCCCCCAGTAAGACCAAGGCCAACAAGAGTGCCGTCTCCTCGAGGAAACAGGTGAGTGAGCTCACTGCAGAAGAGCAAAAATCACACACACAGTGTCCTGTAGGGGGCACACTGACACACACTGACACACACTGACACACACTGACACACACTGATAGTGATGCTGAGCGTCTGAGGAAGATGATGCAGGTTTGATCAGTAGACATTTGCCATAAAAGAGCAGTTGGGGGGGGGCTGTTGAACCTGCAGGGGGCCAATGAGATCACAGTGTATACACACACGCACCACACACACACACACACACACACACACACACACACACTGATGCCCCTGACAGAGGCAACCAAGCACACACTCCTGTGTCTCCACCCACATGCAGCTTAAGGCTGTAAAGGGGCCTGATGGTGCCTCACGTCTGGACACTGCAGTGCTGCAGCATGTGGGTCTCTGCCCAGACGCCTGGAGCACAAGTACACACACTGGAACACAAGTACACACACTGGAACACAAGTACACACACTGGAACACAAGTACACACACTGGAACACAAGTACACACACTGGAACACAAGTACACACACTGGGTGAACACAAGTACACACACTGGAACACAAGTACACACACTGGGTGAACACAAATACACACACTGGAACACAAGTACACACACTGGAACACAAGTACACACACTGGAACACAAGTACACACACTGGAACACAAGTACACACACTGGGTGAGCACAAATACACACACTGGAACACAAGTACACACACTGGGTGAGCACAAATACACACACTGGAACACAAGTACACACACTGGAACACAAGTACACACACTGGAACACAAGTACACACACTGGAACACAAGTACACACACTGGAACACAAGTACACACACTGGAACACAAGTACACACACTGGAACACAAGTACACACACTGGAACACAAGTACACACACTGGGTGAGCAGTCCACTAGCAGTGTTAGTAGACATAGAATGAGTTTAGGTTTTATGTCACATATAATATGTGCTGGATTCTGCTGATGGATCTCTGTGTACAGTGTAACTCCAGCAGTGGTTATGTGAGGATCAGATTCACCCAGTGGTCATTATGTGTCCCTGGTCCCCTATGCACAGGTGACTAAGATGCTGGCGGTGGTGGTGGTTCTGTTTGGCCTGCTGTGGCTGCCGTATCGAGCGCTGGTGGTGGTCAACTCCCTGATGGATCCGCCCTACCTGGACAACTGGTTCCTTCTCTTCTGTCGCACCTGTGTCTACGCCAACTCTGCCATCAACCCCGTCATCTACAACCTCATGTCCCAGAAGTTCCGCTCCGCCTTCCGCAAGCTGTGCCGTTGCCATGGCGTGGACGCCAGGACAGGGGTCGGAGGAGGCGGCAGCCAGAAGCTAGCCAATCACAGTCCAGCGGTACACTACAGTGTGGTGAAGGACTCAAACCTGGACAGCCCAGAGAGTCTAATGGAGCAGGAGGAGCTGACCTCCCACACCACCTCCAAGAGAATCCCTCTCAGCCACCAGGGGGCAGAGCAGGACACCACAGCCATGTTCAGCATCGCCTAACACACACACTGACCCACACACACACACACACACATATATACACACACACACACATACACACATACACACACACACACATACACACACACTGACACACACACACACACACACACCCATACACACACACACACACACACACATACACGGCAATATGTTCAGACATCAGCGGCACCACGAGCATGTTGTACACTGCCTAACAAACATCAGCGGGAGAGAGAGAGAGAGGATTAGAGGGAGAGAGAGAGAGGAGGATTAGAGGGAGAGAGAGAGAGAGAGAGAGTATTAGAGGGAGAGAGAGAGAGGAGGATTAGAGGGAGAGAGAGAGAGAGAGTATTAGAGGGAGAGAGAGAGAGAGGAGGATTAGAGGAAGAGAGAGAGAGGAGGATTAGAGGGAGAGAGAGAGAGAGAGAGGATTAGAGGGAGAGAGAGAGAGGAGGATTAGAGGGAGAGAGAGAGAGAGAGAGAGTATTAGAGGGAGAGAGAGAGAGGAGGATTAGAGGGAGAGAGAGAGAGAGAGAGTATTAGAGGGAGAGAGAGAGAGAGAGGAGGATTAGAGGGAGAGAGAGAGATGAGGATTAGAGAGAGAGAGAGAGAGGAGGATTAGAGGGAGAGAGAGAGGAGGATTAGAGGGAGAGAGAGAGAGGAGGATTAGAGGGAGAGAGAGAGAGAGGAGGATTAGAGGGAGAGAGAGAGAGGAGGATTAGAGAGAGAGAGAGAGAGAGGAGGATTAGAGGGAGAGAGAGAGAGAGGAGGATTAGAGGGAGAGAGAGGAGGATTAGAGGGAGAGAGAGAGGAGGATTAGAGGGAGAGAGAGAGAGGATTAGAGGGAGAGAGAGAGGAGGATTAGAGGGAGAGAGAGAGGGGAGGATTAGAGAGAGAGAGAGAGAGGAGGATTAGAGGGAGAGAGAGAGAGAAGGATTAGAGGGAGAGAGAGAGGAGGATTAGAGAGAGAGAGAGCAATGATAAGAGTGACAGACAGAGAGAGGAAGGAAAGAGAGGGAGAGAGAGAGAGGGAGAGAGAGAACAGTAATGTGAAAGAAAGGCAGAGGAAGAAGAGAGAGAGTACTGTGGACAGACATAAACAATTGATCCAGAGATCTATGGCGTTCCACATGCAGAGGGTGTGTGTTTGCGTCAGTCTGGCTGATGAGTCAATATTAAGCCACTAAGACTGGAGATAAGAGATGAACACGGAGCCTCGCTTCACTGAGCTCATTTAGGGACCGTCCATGTTGTGTGTGTGTGCGTGCATGCATGTGTGTGTGTGTGTGTGTGTTCATGGACAGTACATCCTTTCTATCTGCTGCAAAGGTCAAAGCATCAGACAGGCCACCGGAATCTCACTATCTAGGAACCAATCCTGGAGTATTTGATTGGTTAGTGGTGTGAACCTGGAGTATCTGATTGGTTCGTGGTGTGAACCTGGAGTATCTGATTGGTTCGTGGTGTGAAACTGGAGTATCTGATTGGTTCGCGGTGTGAAACTGGAGTATCTGATTGGTTCGCGGTGTGCCGTCACGAGTGGCCCAGTGGAAATCTCCAAATCACTTTCCACACTATACTGCTGCTTCCACAGAGATGTTGTGTACGATAGTAACGTATAGTAATGTATAGTAACGTATAGTAATGTATAGTAACGTATAGTAATGTATAGTAACGTATAGTAACGTATAGTAATGTATAGTAATGTATGATCTTAACTTCTTGATTGTAGAAGTGATATTTCAGTGAAGACTCAACCTGGTTGTGCTGCTGGTGTCTCTGGCTGGTAGACCCTCACATCAGAACCCATGTAGAAAGAGATAGAAAAGGTTCCAGTGTTGAACTGGACTGTCAGAACCCAACCCATCTGGCACCCAACTACATGCTAGGTGTGTGTGTGTGTGTGTGTGTGTATTAGTGTGTGTGTATATATATGTGTTTTTTCAGATCCCATACATAAACACACACACTTACAGAAGACCCCCTCTCTCTCACACACACACACACACACACTCATCTACACACCCAGCAGAGACTCATCTGAGATGCACAACAGTGTAAGTGTAGGAGGACAGGGAAGGGAGGGAAGGTGCTGAGACAGGTGGAGGGTGTAGGGGGTAGGAGTCTGAGACAGGTGTAGGGGGTAGGGGGTAGGGGGTAGGAGTCTGAGACAGGTGTAGGGGGTAGGGGGTAGGAGTCTGAGACAGGTGGAGGGGGTAGGGGGTAGGAGTCTGAGACAGATGGAGGGTGTAGGGGGTAGGAGTCTGAGACAGATGGAGGGGGTAGGGGGTAGGAGTCTGAGACAGATGGAGGGTGTAGGGGGTAGGAGTCTGAGACAGATGGAGGGGGTAGGGGGTAGGAGTCTGAGACAGATGGAGGGTGTAGGGGGTAGGAGTCTGAGACAGATGGAGGGTGTAGGGGGTAGGAGTCTGAGGCAGATGGAGGGTGTAGGGTGTAGGGGGTAGGAGTCTGAGACAGGTGTAGGGGGTAGGGGGTAGGAGTCTGAGACAGATGGAGGGTGTAGGGGGTAGGAGTCTGAGACAGATGGAGGGGGTAGGGGGTAGGAGTCTGAGACTGATGGAGGGTGTAGGGGGTAGGAGTCTGAGACAGATGGAGGGGTAGGGGGTAGGAGTCTGAGACAGATGGAGGGGTAGGGGTAGGAGTCTGAGACAGATGGAGGGGGTAGGGGTAGGAGGAGTCTGAGACAGATGGAGGGTGTAGGGGTAGGAGTCTGAGACAGATGGAGGGGTAGGGGTAGGGGTAGGAGTCTGAGACAGGTGGAGGGGTAGGGGGTAGGAGTCTGAGACAGATGGAGGGGTAGGGGTAGGAGTCTGAGACAGATGTAGGGTGTAGGGGGTAGGAGTCTGAGACAGGTGGAGGGTAGGGGGGAGGAGTCTGAGACAGATGGAGTGGGTAGGGGGTAGGAGTCTGAGAAAGAGGGAGGGTGTAGGGGTAGGAGTCTGAGACAGATGGAGGGTGTAGGGGTAGGAGTCTGAGACAGATGGAGGGTGTAGGGGGTAGGAGTCTGAGACAGATGGAGGGGGTAGGGGGTAGGAGTCTGAGACAGGTGGAGGGGGTAGGGGGTAGGAGTCTGAGACAGATGGAGGGTGTAGGGGGTAGGAGTCTGAGACAGATGGAGGGTGTAGGGTGTAGGGGGTAGGAGTCTGAGACAGGTGTAGGGGGTAGGGGGTAGGAGTCTGAGACAGATGGAGGGTGTAGGGGGTAGGAGGACTCCACGTTCACACACAGGCGTGTGTGTTGCTGTTTTCTCCTCTGCCTGTGGGAAGCTGGGCTGCTTCCCATTAACTCTTGACAATCAGCTGGATGTTTTTCTTTCTGTGTGTGTCTGTGTATGTGTGTGTGTGTGTGTGTGTATGTGTGTGTGTGTGTAACAGAAAGAGAGAGAGAGCGAGAGAGACAACATTATTGAATTCAGTTGTGTAAAATCAGACTGTATTTTCTCAATTTCTTGTACTCCATTTGAGGTGCTGTGTGTTGATCACTTGTGGTTTTGTGGTGACATCATTAAAGAGGTGAAAACCAAATCAATCCCTGTCTGTGGTGGTTTATACACACAGCAGCAGCATCAGGTGGACTGACTCTCCTGCAAGACCTCAACCAGAAGGCAGAGATTCCTCCAGAGGTGGAATGTGTGTGTGTGTGTGTGTGTGTGTGTGTGTGTGTACTGCTGAGAGCTGGAGTCTGTCTCTCTCTCTCTCTCAGTCAGGCAGAGATTCCTCCAGAGGTGGAATGTGTGTGTGTGTGTGTGCAAGCTGCAGAGCCGTGAGCTTTGGGTTGCATCGGTAAAGATCACTTTAGAAACGCAAGCTGTTAGAAATTAGCGGGGAAAGTAAACTAGTTCTCATGACAAAAACATAAATGCGTGTGTGTGTCACGCATGTGTGTGTCTGGTGTGTGTGAGTGTGTGGTGTGTGTGAGTGTGTGGTGTGTGTGAGTGTGTGGTGTGTGTATGTAGTTTGTGCTGATGTTGGTGAGTAGGGCAGAGACAGAGAGCTTGCCAGTGCCTCAGATAGCTTCTGTCCTCACATCAGCAGAAGTTTGTGTGTGTGTGTGTGAGAGAGAGAGAGAGAGAGAGAATGAGGTTTGACTGTGTGTGTGTGAGTGTGTGTTACCAAATGATGTAATGGGCTGTTTTGACAGACTGTTCTAGAGACAAACTAGAGCTGCCACACTCTCTCTCTCTCTCTCTCACACACACACACCTTAGACAGAGCCTGCATCGTCCCATTCAAATACACTCTCTCTCTCTCTCTCTCTCTCTCACACACACACCTTAGACAGAGCCTCCATCGTCCCATTCAAATACACACTCTCTCTCTCTCTCTCTCTCACACACACACACCTTAGACAGAGCCTCCAACGTCCCATTCAAATACACACTCTCTCTCTCTCACACACACACACACCTTAGACAGAGCCTCCATCATCCCATTCAAATACACACTCTCTCTCTCACACACACACACACACCTTAGACAGAGCCTGCATCGTCCCATTCAAATACACACTCACTCTCTCTCTCTCTCTCTCACACACACACACCTTAGACAGAGCCTGCATCGTCCCATTCAAATACACACTCTCTCTCTCTCACACACACACACACCTTAGACAGAGCCTGCATCATCCCATTCAAATACACACTCTCTCTCACACACACACACACACCTTAGACAGAGCCTGCATCATCCCATTCAAATACACACTCTCTCTCACACACACACACACACACCTTAGACAGAGCCTGCATTGTCCCATTCAAATACACACTCACTCTCTCTCACACACACACACCTTAGACAGAGCCTGCATTGTCCCATTCAAATACACACTCACTCTCTCTCACACACACACACACACACCTTAGACAGAGCCTGCATTGTCCCATTCAAATACACACTCTCTCTCTCTCTCTCTCTCACACACACACACACCTTAGACAGAGCCTGCATCGTCCCATTCAAATACACACTCACTCTCTCTCTCTCTCACACACACACACACACCTTAGACAGAGCCTGCATCGTCCCATTCAAATACACACTCTCTCTCTCTCTCTCTCACACACACACACACACCTTAGACAGAGCCTGCATCGTCCCATTCAAATACACACTCTCTCTCTCTCTCTCTCTCACACACACACACACACGCTCAGTGGTGTTGCAGGCGTGTCCTTACAGCTGCTGTTCTGACAAGTGACAGAATCTGTGGTTGTCAAACGGCTGTTCTGTGACACTCGACGAGGAGGGGAGGAGAAATGTTCAAAGCCCTGCCATCTCTCTTTCACACACACACACACAAACATTTATCTGCAAAATGAAACACACGCACACACACGTCAGCCACACTTTTATCAAGATCAAAACACACACACCTACACACACATGAACAGAGATGTTTACTCTATAAAGAATTTTAGTAGAATAGTTATTTTTAGAACACATTTCAGTAACGCTTTCAGTAATAACTTTCATCAATAAGCCATTACCAAACAAATATTAGCTATTATCAAATAATTACATCATCACAACTACAAAATATACAAATGTTTATGAAAGATAGTTAATGTGACTGCTAATGTGATTGCTTACAATATGTTTTTTCAGGGATCCCTATAACATATCATTTCATACTCAATAAGGATTACTAATGGAAGTACCAAGCACTTGGTTTCAGAAATGTAAGTCACACAAGGACACAAAGCAACAAACACTCCTGCATATCTGTCTATGGGGAAAACACAAGAAGCTTTAATGTCGCAGGCAAGCAATAGTTCAGTCAATCAAAGAACAATTTCACTTTGGCGTTCAAGTGAGAAAGACAGTCAGTTCTGGTAATCTACTGCTGTTCCTACTGCTGCCTTTGTCCACATGTTCTCCACCTCTTCTCTGTCCTTGGTGTCCACATGTTCTCCACCTCTTCTCTGTCCTTGGTGTCCACATGTTCTCCACCTCTTCTCTGTCCTTGGTGTCCACATGTTCTCCACCTCTTCTCTGTCCTTGGTGTCCACATGTTCTCCACCTCTTCTCTGTCCTTGGTGTCCACATGTTCTCCACCTCTTCTCTGTCCTTGGTGTCCACATGTTCTCCACCTCTTCTCTGTCCTTGGTGTCCACATGTTCTCCACCTCTTCTCTGTCCTTGGTGTCCACATGTTCTCCACCTCTTCTCTGTCCTTGGTGTCCACATGTTCTCCACCTCTTCTCTGTCCTTGGTGTCCACATGTTCTCCACCTCTTCTCTGTCCTTGGTGTCCACATGTTCTCCACCTCTTCTCTGTCCTTGGTGTCTTTGGCTCTGCCTGACTCTCTGACTGCAGCATTGTCGTTGTTTAGCATGCTGATGAGGTGTACCAGTCTTGTTGCAGTGTAGGTCCATTCCACATTGTGGACCCCAAGCCCCCCCTCCTTATGTGAGAGAAAGATTACACCTTGTGTGGTGTGTGAATTCAGTCCCTGACATTTCCTGACGACCTCAACTGTTCTATTGTCCAAGTCCTGAAGGACATTTTGTGGGACATAGGAGGATGTGGGCAAGCAGGCACTTCATAAAGTGGAAGGAGAGAAATGTCTCTCCATGTAGATTGATTACTTGAAATGTTGTCTTTCTTTGGTATTCTATGAATAAGGGCCCCTTCCATGAGTTTGGCACTTTTCCACTTATCAGACAGGTATTGAATATATTGGTGAGCGTTTGGGTGGAACATGGTTTGTTGGCTTGAAGTGTCTCATATGTCACCCCATCATATGTCACCCCATCATATGCACTGGCTTTGTTGTTGGGCAGGTGGGAAATGACCTCATCAGTTCCATAAGGAGTGAAATTAGCAGTGGAGGAGCAGACCAAGGGGGTGTGGTCAGTGGAGGGGAGATAAGCTGGAATAGCTGTCTCTACCCTGGCAGACCAAGGGGGTGTGGTCAGTGGTGGGGACTGGGGTGATTGACATTTGACTATGTAATACTTATGTACATCACAGGTGTCATTGAGGTGGAGGGGAAGGAAACGTGCTGTTATTGAAAATTATGTCAATAACCTTTGACCTGCCGTGCTGCCATAGGTAGGATAGTTTTTCTCTGCTTACTGTCCTATGCTGTTGATGGCGTTCCTCGACTCCCCATTGGCTAAGCGATGGCTGGATGATGTCCCTCATGCAGATCAGCTGTTTCTCTATCCAGGAAGTCATGAAAGCCGGTGTTTCCGTTTGGAATATTCATCACTCAAGGGAAACTTTTTTAGAACTCGTGATACATATTTCAGGAATGGTAATCCAAACTAGAGTCCAAGGTAGATTTCCTCTGCTGCATTAACGATGGCAGTTAAAATGGGCGTGATGTTAGTTTTTTTAAGTTGAATAGTTAACCAGACACACACTCAATGCACACACACACACACACACACGAACAATTGACCACACACACACACTCACCACACACATGCACAAATAACCACACACACACGCATAAATACTGCCACCTTGCGGACATGTACGAAACTGCTCCATCTGCGTAAGTTACGGTTCATGTGTAGTTTTTCTACCTTTGTATTCAGTGAACACCACGATTCCCAACGCTGTATTTACGTCCGACATACACGCTGGAGCCGTGGACATTATTTGTCTGTAAGTAGATATTTTGTGTTAGCATATGATATGAGGTAAAACTACACTCAATTTGGCTAGTTTAATTTGGTTTAATGGGCTCTACATGTAATGTTTGTTTTTTATGTTTAGCGGCTAGTCATGCTAGGTCTTGTCACGACCATGTAGGCTAAAAAATAGATTTGCACTCTGTGATTGTGGGTAGCGACTATGTTGACTGTAACACATTAATTATGTGAAATTGATGTATATTTATTTCTCTACTTTCTTGAAGTTTTACAAAAATAAATACAAATACACATGCAGTCGTGGATTTATGAATGAGTGCCAGCCATAATTCAAGTGTGAGCTAGCTGTTTAGTTCTGCAAACAGACTGGAACGCAGTGCGAGGGCAGCATAGTGTGTTCATCACTAAAACCAAACAAGGCAAGTCCGACATTTGGAAACATGAACATAAAAGCAAGTCCGACATTTGGAAACATGAATTTTAAAAGCAAGTCCGACATTTGGAAACATGAATTTTAAAAACAAATGCAAACAATGAAACATGCAGGGAGAGAAACGAAACAAATATCCCAAATCTCAATTAATCGCATAAATGGCGTGTTTCTCTAGTGGGACAGAAAAAGACCAAGTTAGTGCATCTCTGTAACTGTGTGGGTATAAATTCTCAGTGTCGCGGGTTGCGGGCGGGAGTGGACCTACACATTGGGCGATGGGTGGACACGTTTCGGGTGCGGGCGCTAATGGTCAGAAATTGCGCGGATCGGGCAGGAGCGGGATGAAAAAAAAAACAGTCGAGTGCAGTTCTCTACCATACACCACACACATACACAATTAACCACACACACACTCACCACACATGTACAATTAACCACACACACAAACACCACAAATACACACACACACATTCACACACATCAGTTTCATGTCCAGTATGCGGCTGAGGGATCTTGGGGATAGCTTACAGATGGAGGGATGGAGGAGAGGCGAGTGAAGGGGGGGGCAGAAGGAGGGATAAGAGGAGAGAAATGATGGAGAGAAAAAGAGGGATGAGTGAGGAAGAGAGGAGGATGGCAGAGAGAGGAGTGGAAGAAGAATGAGTACAGTGTAGAGAAGGAGAGACTAAGATGGAGGGGTGAAGGGAAGAGGGAGGGACAGAGAGTAGAGTGGCACTGGAGGGGATGAGAGAAGGAGGGAAAGAAGAATAGTCTAGAAATCTAGACGTATCCTAGCGGTACGACTGCTACGTTTGCACCATAGGGCCTCTAAGTCTTCTTCCAAGGTCTGGTCGGACCCATCACATCGTTGTGTCCTTATAGAGAGTTGCCGAGATGTACCCTAGCAGTAGTTTATCAGCTCATCAGCATGCTGAGGCTGTTTGAAAGACAACCACTGACTCCGCCCCTTGGATTGAGCTCGGTCTATTGGTCAGGACTTGTCAGGGTGAGAGAGGAATGGAGATGAGAAAAAAAGAGGGATGGAGAGATTGAGGAACTTGGGGAGAGAAGGAATGGACATGAGATGAAAAGTGGGAAGAAAGAGGGAGCGAGGGAAGAGTCTCGGAGCGGAAGTCTTAAATGAGACTGCGGCGGTTTCTCTGACAACCTCTTTGATCCAATTAGGAGCCCAAATAATGAGAATCTTGTGTGTTTGCGTGCGTGTGTATGTGTGTGTGCGTGTATGTGTATTAGTGTATGCGTGTGTGTATGTGTGTGTGCGTGCATGTGTGTGCGTGTATGTGTATTAGTGTATGCGTGTGTGTATGTGTGTGTGCATGCATGTGTGTGCGTGCGTGCGATTATGTGTGTATGCATGCATGTGAGTGTGTATGTGTGTGCGTGTATGTGTATTAGTGTATGCGTGTGTGTATGTGAGTGTTTGTGTGCATGTGAGTGTGTGTCTGTGTATATGCGTGTGTGTATGTGAGTGTGTGTGTGTGTGCATGTGTGGATGTGAGTGTGTGTCTGTGTATATGTGTGTGTGTATGTGAGTGTGTGTGTGTGTTTGTGTGTTTGTGTGCATGTGAGTGTGTGTCTGTGTATATGCGTGTGTGTATGTGAGTGTGTGTGTTTGTGTGCATGTGAGTGTGTGTCTGTGTATATGCGTGTGTGTATGTGAGTGTGTGTCTGTGTATATACGTGTGTGTGTGTGTGAGTGTGAGTGTGTGTGGGTTTGTGTGCATGTGAGTGTGTGTGTGAATGTGAGTGTGTGTGTGTGTGTCTGTGTATATACGTGTGTGTGTATGTGAGTGTGAGTGTGTGTGGGTTTGTGTGCATGTGAGTGTGTGTGTGAATGTGAGTGTGTGTGTGTGTGTCTGTGTATATGCGTGTGTGGGTTTGTGTGTGTGTGTGTGCATGTGAGTGTGTGTCTGTGTATATGCGTGTGTGTGTTTGTGTGCATGTAAGTGTGTCTGTGTATATGCATGTGTGTGTATGTGAGTGTGTGTGTGTTTGTGTGCATGTGAGAGTGTGTGTGTGTATATGCGTGTGTGTATGTGAGTGTGTGTGTGTGTTTGTGTGCATGTGAGTGTGTGTCTGTGTATATGCGTGTGTGTGTGTGTATGTGTGTATATGCATGTGTGTGCATGTGAGTGTGTGTATGCGTGTGTGGGTTTGTGTGTGTGTGTGCATGCTCCCTCATCCCCGCTGGATCAAGGGCATCTTCCCATGATGCTGGTCAAGGGCTCTCGACAGCACTCTAGAATCCACATTGTAATAATCTCTTAAAGCAGGTCATCTCCAATGCTGATAATTTCAGTAGTCCTTCTCTAAAGAACACAGGTCATCTCCAATGCTGATCATTTCAGTAGTCCTTCTCTAAAGAACACAGGTCATCTCCAATGCTGATCATTTCAGTAGTCCTTCTCTAAAGAACACAGGTCATCTCCAATGCTGATCATTTCAGTAGTCCTTCTCTAAAGAACACAGGTCATCTCCAATGCTGATCATTTCAGTAGTTCTTCTCTAAAGAACACAAGTCATCTCCAATGCTGATCATGTCAGTAGTCCTTCTCTAAAGAACACAGCAGCAGTGGGTGGATGTGCGCCATTTCAAATGAACTTTACTTTGAAACAGACAGTAAGTCCCTCACATAGGAGGCCTGCATGGACTGAGCTGTGAAACTCCCCTGGGACTGTCACAGACACAGACTCCCAGTCAGACTCAGACACAGACTCACAGAGTCAGACACAGCCACCGACAGACTCAGACAGACACAGTCAGATATAGACACAGAGTCAGACTGAGACACAGACACAGACTAAGACACAGACACAGTCAGACACAGAGTCAGACACAGACACAGAGTCAGACTGAGACACAGACACAGACTGAGACACAGACACAGAGTCAGACTGAGACACAGACACAGAGTCAGACTGAGACACAGACACAGACTGAGACACAGACACAGAGTCAGACTGAGACACAGACACAGACACAGACTGAGACACAGACACAGAGTCAGACTGAGACAGACACAGACTGAGACACAGACACAGGGTCAGACACAGACACAGGGTCAGACACAGACAGACACAGACTGAGACACAGACACAGGGTCAGACACAGACTGAGACACAGACACAGACACAGACACACACAGACTGAGACACAGACACAGGGTCAGACACAGACTGAGACACAGACACAGGGTCAGACACAGACACAGGGTCAGACTGAGACACAGACACAGACTGAGACACAGACTGAGACACAGACACAGGGTCAGACTGAGACACAGACACAGGGTCAGACACAGACACAGGGTCAGACACAGACACAGACACAGACTGAGACACAGACACAGGGTCAGACACAGACAGACACAGACTGAGACACAGACACAGGGTCAGACACAGACACAGACTGAGACACAGATGTTCTAGTTTTGCTAATAGAACAGCATCGCCTGTTTAAGGATTAGAGTTGACTTTGTTGTGAGTTTCTCCTGTTAAGAGATTAGAGTTGAGTTTTGTCTCTGAGGTGAGAATGGTTTGATGTGAGCGTCTCCTGTTAAGGTTGAGTTTTGTTTCTGAGGTGAGAATGGTTTGATGTGAGCGTCTCCTGTTAAGGTTGAGTCTTGTCTCTGAGGTGAGAATGGTTTGATGTGAGCGTCTCCTGTTAAGGTTGAGTTTTGTCTCTGAGGTGAGAATGGTTTGATGTGAGCGTCTCCTGTTAAGGTTGAGTCTTGTCTCTGAGGTGAGAATGGTTTGATGTGAGCGTCTCCTGTTAAGGTTGAGTTTTGTCTCTGAGGTGAGAATGGTTTGATGTGAGCGTCTCCTGTTAAGGTTGAGTTTTGTCTCTGAGGTGAGAATGGTTTGATGTGAGCGTCTCCTGTTAAGGTTGAGTTTTGTCTCTGATGTGAGAATGGTTTGATGTGAGCGTCTCCTGTTAAGGTTGAGTTTTGTCTCTGAGGTGAGAATGGTTTGATGCAAGGAGAACTCATCATTGTCTTTGTGTTGAGACTGGGCTGCTCACCTGCTTCGTGGTGTAAGAGAGCCGGTAGGTGAAGCCAATGGAGGCAAGTTAAGTAAAACTGAAACAGCCTCCACACACACACACACACACACACACAGAAACAGACACACACACAGACACACACACACACAGAAACACACACACACAGAAACACACACACACAGACACACACACACACACACACAGAAACACACACACACACAGACACACAGAAACACACACACACAGAAACACACACACATAGAAACACACACACACACAGACACACATACGTTATCACCAGCCCATGTCCATTCTGGCTGATGAAAAAGCTATTCCTCAGCAGTGTGTGTGTGTGTGTGTGTGTGTGTGTGTGTGTGTGTGTGTGTGTGTGTTCCATGCGGAGAGTGAAAGCTCTTTCAAGAGAAGGCCGTCTAATGGAAAGCCAGCAGACAAAAGTATTCTGGGCATGAATAGAACAGAATCAGGAGGAGATGGAGACACCATAGAGGGAGACAGAGAGAGAGAGAAAGAGAGAGAGAGAGAGGGGAAGAGAGGAAGATAAGAGTGCTGTAGCAGAGACAGAGAGAGAGAAGAAAAGAGGAACACTATAGCAGAGAGAGAGAGAGAGGAAGAGAACAGCACTGTAGCAGAGAAAGAGAGAGAGACAGAGAGAAGAAAAGAGGAACACTATAGCAGAGAGAGAGAGGGAGAGAGAGAGAAGTCTCAGTGTCCGAAGGTTCTGTTGGTGCTAGTGTTTAGTGGTCTGTAGCTAGTCAGTGCTGTAGTCTGTGAGCTGAGTGCGTGCGGTTAGCTGTGTTGATAGCAGTCTGTAGTTAGTCAGTGTCTGAGTCTGTGAGGTGAGTTGAGTGCGTGCGGTTAGCGGTGTTGATAGCAGTCTGTAGTTAGTCAGTGTCTGAGTCTGTGAGGTGAGTTGAGTTGAGTGCGTGCGGTTAGCTGTGTTGATAGCAGTCTGTAGTTAGTCAGTGTCTGAGTCTGTGAGGTGAGTTGAGTTGAGTGCGTGCGGTTAGCTGTGTTGATAGCAGTCTGTAGTTAGTCAGTGTCTGAGTCTGTGAGGTGAGTTGAGTTGAGTGCGTGCGGTTAGCGGTGTTGATAGCAGTCTGTAGTTAGTCAGTGTCTGAGTCTGTGAGGTGAGTTGAGTTGAGTGCGTGCGGTTAGCGGTGTTGATAGCAGTCTGTAGTTAGTCAGTGTCTGAGTCTGTGAGGTGAGTTGAGTGCGTGCGGTTAGCGGTGTTGATAGCAGTCTGTAGTTAGTCAGTGTCTGAGTCTGTGAGGTGAGTTGAGTTGAGTGCGTGCGGTTAGCGGTGTGGTGCTGCAGCTGAGTAGAGGAGGAAGATGTTAAACTGAGGACATGTTTACCTTCTGCTTTTGACCTGCTTGTTATCGTGGTGTCCCAAACACAGCCCATTCATCTCAGATAAAAAGTCATATAATAGCAACACACATGCGCACGCACACACACACACACACACACACACACACACACACACACACACACACACACACACACAGAGCCTGGGCAATACACCTCCTTCCGAGAGCTCATTCAAGGGCTCTCCAGTGTGAGGCACACACAGTAATATAGGTAATTAAACTCTCCATACGCTAGCGTGAATGGCAGCTAATAACCCACAGAGTCGGTGGCTTTTATCTGTGATGCGTGAGGGGGCGGAGCCGACCCAGGTTCATTAGCATCACAATGGAGACATGCAGCAGCATTCACAGCTGGTTGCTATGAGACACTCAAGGCCTACAACAACATGACAGCACCACACACCCTCTACTGGATGGTGACAAAGACATGGTGTCTGTGTGTGTGTGTGTGTGTGTGTGTGTGTGTGTGTGTGTGTGTGTGTGTGTGTGTGACAGCACCACACACCCTCTACTAGATGCGGAGAAAGAGATGGTGTCTGTGTGTGTATGTGTGTGTGTGTGTGTCTGTGTGTGTATGTGTGACACCACCACACACCCTCTACTGGATGGGGAGAAAGAGATGGTGTTTGTGTGTGTGTGTGTGTGTGTGTGTGTGTGTGTGTGTGTGTGTGTGTGACAGCACCACACACCCTCTACTGGATGGGGAGAAAGAGGTGGTGTCCGTGTGTGCGTGTGTGTGTGTGTGTGTGTGTGACGGCACCACACACCCTCTACTACATGGGGAGAAAGAGATGGTGTCTGTGTGTGTGTGTATGCGTGTATGTGTGTGTGTGTTTGTGTGTGTGTGTGTATGCGTGTGTGTGTGTGTGTGTGTGTGTGTGTGTGTGTACACGTATGTGCTGACAATGAGAAGTGTGGTTTTGTTCGGTTTCAGTTCACTAAAACATTTCCATGCAGTTTTGAATTCCATTTCTAGTCAGTCGAGCAGTCATTTCATTTTGTTGTCCTCCATACTATCTGCTATTGGTCCAGGCCTTGAGTGAGGGCTGCTATTGGTCCAGGCCTTGAATGAGGGCTGCTATTGGTCCAGGCCTTGAGTGAGGGCTGCTATTGGTCCAGGCCTTGAATGAGGGCTGCTATTGGTCCAGGCCTTGAGTGAGGGCTGCTATTGGTCCAGGCCTTGAGTGAGGGCTGCTATTGGTCCAGGCCTTGAGTGAGGGCTGCTATTGGTCCAGGCCTTGAGTGAGGGCTGCTATTGGTCCAGGCCTTGAGTGAGGGCTGCTATTGGTCCAGGCCTTGAATGAGGGCTGCTATTGGTCCAGGCCTTGAGTGAGGGCTGCTATTGGTCCAGGCCTTGAATGAGGGCTGCTATTGGTCCAGGCCTTGAATGAGGGCTGCTATTGGTCCAGGCCTTGAATGAGGGCTGCTATTGGTCCAGGCCTTGAATGAGGGCTGCCTTTCATAGAGCTCCAGCAGACATGAGTCTGTGCTCTCTGAGGGGTCTGCATGTAGTACTTCAAGAAGCCAGACACACACACATACACACACACATGTATATATATATTTATTTTTTTATTTATTTATATTTAAACAAAACACACTCATGCACACATTCGAGAATAGCCTCTTCTCTCTTGAGTGATACTCCCTATTCACACTGCACACAGAAAAGCACCAACACCATTGATCTGGGCTTTCTCACACACACACACACACACACACACACACACATTCACAGGCACATTCACACAATGCCCACGCAAACTCACATGTGAACCTGTGTCCTGTCCTGAGTCTTTGAGAGATGTAGATGACTGCTAATGCCTCAGTTTCAAGGGCCCCATCTCCACGCATAAGCACACACACACACACTCCTCTTTCACAAGGAAAGAGGAGTAAAGAACAGCCAGCCACACACACAGACACACACAGTTACACACACACAGAAAGCTGTAGAAATCAGACGCATACACACTCACTCCTCTTTCACAGAGAGAGAGCCGTAAAGAGCAGCCAGCCACACACACACACACACACACGCACACACACATTCTGTGAATAGTGTGTGACAGAGAGTAGGATCTGTGTGTGTGTGTGTATGTGTGAGAGAGAGAGTGATTGGATTAGACAGACATGTGTCAGAAAGATTGGCGCTCTACACAATAATTGTTCAGTCATCAGATATGGTCTATTCTTCTACTGGGTCTGTGTCCTCAGTGAGGAGTGATCAGTACTGTCCATCAGATATGGTCTATTCTTCTACTGGGTCTGTGTCCTCAGTGAGGAGTGATCAGTACTGTCCATCAGATATGGTCTATTCTTCTACTGGGTCTGTGTCCTCAGTGAGGAGTGATCAGTACTGTCCATCAGATATGGTCTATTCTTCTACTGGGTCTGAGTCCTCAGTGAGGAGTGATCAGTACTGTCCATCAGATATGGTCTATTCTGCAATTGCAATGAGAGCGTCATGTAGGGGTTGTAGGAAACATTGTAATATCCTAGAAATGAGTGTCAGCAGAAGAGAATAGCAAGGTGATACAGAATGTATGGCCTGTATCAGTGGCCACTGGTGGTCACAAAAATAGGGGAGGACGGGGCAAAGGGGTCAGGTGGGTGAATGAGTGGGGAATAGCTGCACCAATGTGGTAGTTGCACTTGTCATGACTCTTGGTGGCGCTGTCCAAATTTTTCAGGTCACTAAATCCCTGCACAGACCATGTTGGAGATTTCCCTACCAACAGGCAAGGCCAGCAATATAGACGACTAGTGGTAACACTAGCAGTTAGCCATGGGTATCTTTGATACCATGTGGTGTTAAACACACTGACAATGACAGTAGTACAAGACCTTGCGTGTCACCCCGTCAACCCACCCTTTCATTCTGATTGGGCCCATTGACAAATGTGGCTCCAGTGATTGGCTCATTGATCACAGACAAGCATTTTGAACTGACACGCCCATAGGGAGGACGTTCCTCTCTTTTTACCATTCACTCCATGTTAAAAGAGGAGCCTGTGAATCGCCTGTGTTCATAGTGTTTATAATGGATATCAATGAGGGAGTAAGGGAGGACGATATTTTAGTGACTTTTTTCTGTTTTCGAAGTGATAAAATAGAATTATTTCAGCTGTTTTGACATGTTTTTGCATGTTTATCTATTAAATATCTGTGATTTTTTATAAATTTCTCCTGGAAGTTCTTTCTTTAAAAATTTAAGGGAGGATCTTTCTCAACCCTGAGAGACCAGAAAACCAACCAAGCAAAATGTGGTTAATGGGTAACTTAAAGTGCTGGTGAAAACCAGTAGGGTGATTTGGCTCCACCAGGAAATCAGAAAAAGTAAATAATGAAACCTAGATAAGCCAAAACAACAGAAGGACAAGAGGTCAAAGGTCAAAAGAAGGGCATGGGGGTCTGCCATTTGTTTTACGACATGTGATTTGTGCTCTGGGGCGTATAAAAGGGAATCCTAGTCTCCAAGAAGACAGGCTTGTTACTCAGCACACCTTGTGTAGGTCTTGAGTGGGCAACTTGTCTCCAGCATCGTGATTAAAGACTGCAGTGATCCACCAAGTTGCCTGCCTGGAATTTTTGACCACAGGGTATACAGAGGTTATACAGATGTGTGTGTAGGTTATACAGATGTGTGTGTAGGTTACACAGATGTGTGTGTAGGTTATACAGATGTGTGTGTAGGTTACACAGATGTGTGTGTAGGTTATACAGATGTGTGTGTAGGTTATACAGATGTGTGTGTAGGTTACACAGATGTGTGTGTAGGTTACACAGATGTGTGTGTAGGTTATACAGATGTGTGTGTAGGTTACACAGATGTGTGTGTAGGTTATACAGATGTGTGTGTAGGTTACACAGATGTGTGTGTAGGTTACACAGATGTGTGTGTAGGTTATACAGATGTGTGTGTAGGTTACACAGGATGTGTGTGTAGGTTATACAGATGTGTGTGTAGGTTACACAGATGTGTGTGTAGGTTATACAGATGTGTGTGTAGGTTACACAGATGTGTGTGTAGGTTACACAGGATGTGTGTGTAGGTTACACAGATGTGTGTGTAGGTTATACAGATGTGTGTGTAGGTTACACAGATGTGTGTGTAGGTTATACAGATGTGTGTGTAGGTTACACAGATGTGTGTGTAGGTTACACAGGATGTGTGTGTAGGTTATACAGATGTGTGTGTAGGTTACACAGGATGTGTGTGTAGGTTATACAGATGTGTGTGTAGGTTACACAGGATGTGTGTGTAGGTTATACAGATGTGTGTGTAGGTTATACAGATGTGTGTGTAGGTTATACAGATGTGTGTGTAGGTTACACAGATGTGTGTGTAGGTTACACAGATGTGTGTGTAGGTTACACAGATGTGTGTGTAGGTTACACAGGATGTGTGTGTAGGTTACACAGATGTGTGTGTAGGTTATACAGATGTGTGTGTAGGTTACACAGATGTGTGTGTAGGTTATACAGATGTGTGTGTAGGTTACACAGATGTGTGTGTAGGTTACACAGGATGTGTGTGTAGGTTATACAGATGTGTGTGTAGGTTACACAGGATGTGTGTGTAGGTTATACAGATGTGTGTGTAGGTTACACAGGATGTGTGTGTAGGTTATACAGATGTGTGTGTAGGTTATACAGATGTGTGTGTAGGTTATACAGATGTGTGTGTAGGTTACACAGGATGTGTGTGTAGGTTATACAGATGTGTGTGTAGGTTACACAGGATGTGTGTGTAGGTTATATAGATGTGTGTGTAGGTTATACAGATGTGTGTGTAGGTAATGTTAGATGCTAACTGTGTGTGTGATGCGTTGTTTAGAACTGAGATCTGCCTTTGAAACTGAAGATTATCTGTGTGTGTGTGTGTGTGTGTGTCTCATTTGAAACATGCTGTGTATGGTGCAGAATGTATAGCAGCTTCTAGAGATCAGAAAGGCTATTTGTGTGTGTGTGTGTGTGTGTGTCTCATTTGAATACGGTTGGAACAGGAAACCTAAATATGGTAAGAATCTGAGTGAAGACAGCATTTCTGTGTGTGTGTGAGTGTGTGTGTGTTTGAAGTTATAAATAACACACATCTTTCTGGGGACATGATTCTCTTACCATCTCAGCTCAATCCATTTTCCTCTCATCCCTCTCCTCACACACACACACACACACACACATAAGCTCTCTCTCAGTCACACACACAGAAGCTCTCTCTCTGATACACACACACACACACACACGTAAGCTCTCTTTCAGACACACACACACACACACGCCCTCACACCCACACACTCACACAATACCCCCGTATAATCAGGTCAGTCTCACACACACACACACACTCACATACACACTTCCCACACATACATACATTCACACACACTTCACACACACACACACACAGGCAGGCACTCATAATCTTTGGGCTCTACTGCAGGTGAATAGGAGCAGCTGTACATCAAACACACAGCCAAGGACTGAACCTTCACTCAGTGTGCACACACACACACACACACACACACTTTCTCTGATCAAGCATATTTGGCCCTATCCTTTTTATCTCTTTAACTGATCCCATTATTCTGTTTTCATGGACACACTGCAGTCATCATAAATACACACACACATACACACACACATACACACACACCATGTGTGCCTGGTCTCACTATTTACGCCTCAGCCTTAGTTTCACACAAACACACTCACACTCACGCAGAGCAAGCTCTTTAGTGTGAGTCTCTTGACTGGTGGTAAAGCCAGAGAGGGTCACTCACCTTGAGATCAATCACACATTTCACCCAACTCAGCACTCTCTCCTCAGGCGCGCGCGCACACACACACACACACACACACACACAATGTCCAGTTCATTTATCACTACACGTCCTTCAGGGCTTCCACCCCCTGACTTACTGACTTACAGGAGCAATACAGAACTGCGAGAGAGTGTGTGTGTGTGTGTGTGTGTGTCTGTGTGTGTATCAAGCAGAGAAGGAGAGAGAGAGAAATAGCTAGACAGTGTGTGTGTCATGGAGAGGAGAAAGAAAGAAAAGTGTGTGTGTGTGAGAGAGAGAGAGAGAGAAACACACAGTGGAAGGTAGATTGTGTGTGTGTGTGTGTGTGTGTGATGATGAGGGGACAATATTGTGGGGTAACTACTTTCACACGAGGCACAAAAAAATCCAGGGAGGCTCGTAGAAACACTCTAAACAAACAGTCTGAGTTTTCAGAGATCCACTTTGGCAGGAGGATCCAAAGGTGCAGCTGAAACTTCTGTTTCACTAGTTCATGCTACACAATTGTAGGACATAAAATGCACAAACAAGACAACAGGACAGGACATAAGATGCCTAACAAACTCCTTTAGACCCAGACGGCTCTGCCTGCTCTGCCGGCAGGACTGACGGGATCACAGGGTGTATCGCTGGATCCCACTGGACTCGATGTGCTTGTAGTGGATCACAGGGTGTATCGCTGGATCCCACTGGACTCGATGTGCTGGTAGTGGATCACAGAAGAAGCATGTGAGATCAAGTAGTCTGAAGGAGTTACAGGTGAATGCAGCAAGGAGAGTGTGTGTGTGTGTGTGTGTGTGTGTTAGGCAACGCCGCTAGGTCCTAGAGAGCAAATAGAATCGTACAGGAATCAACTGTGCTGACAGACGTCAAGCAGAATCTGATCAAGCACCCCAAAAGAGCAGCACATGCACCCCAAAAGCTAGTGGACCACGCCAGTACCATGCAACCAAATCTAATGGGAGAGTGCTGTCAGTCCTTCTGGAGAAAATCTAATGTGATGGGGCATTCTGGCAAATTGTTAGCTGTCATGGTAGTGGCTGCACCGATCCTCAATAAATGTGTAAACAAATTAAAACATCAGCATGAAACCACCACAAGCAGTTGCAAGACAGGGGAAGTACTTATGGTCTACCATGCTAGTCACCCCAAACAGAAACAGAGCCCAACATTAAAGGCCATATTAGCCTATAGTTTATTACTATAGATAGAGACAGACAATATGTCAATGAAGTCAGTGAAGTAGCAACATTTTGGAGCAGGGAAAAGGAGCCTGTGGTTCTAGATGTTTGATGGGAAAGGAGCCTGTGGTTCTAGATGTTTGATGGGAAAGGAGCCTGTGGTTCTAGATGTTTGATGGGAAAGGAGCCTGTGGTTCTAGATGCTTGATGGGAAAAGGAGCCTGTGG
>JAIFZK010000005.1:27887500-27892500 GCA_027481765.1 Tenualosa thibaudeaui
TGATAGCATTTTAGCTCTGCATTCACAATGCCTCCCTTTGTTTGCTGATTAGACAGGTTGAAATGCCTCCTGAGCTCAGCAAGCTCAGTGGGATCAAATCCAGACTAGCACTGTAGGGAGATGAGAATCCAGACTAGCACTGTAGGGAGATGATAATCCAGACTAGCACTGTAGCCAGGCTTCTCTTGGGTGCTTCTTGTTAGTATCTGTAAAGTGCCACGAGGCAACAGCGCTGAATCAATTTTATTGAATTCAAAATATATTTTCCAATGATTTGGTTCTAACAGTTGCCATGGGTCCAATTCCAAACTCCTTGCAGACTGATATGTTTGGTCATCTGCTTCCATGAATTTACTCAGACTGGATGAGTGAAAAGGGTGTTGTTGAATGAAAGTGAGGCTGAAACAAAGGGGTTTTCTCTTGAACAACAACTGCAAAACATTGATTTATTCATCCCTGACCTGGAGTTAGCAACGAGTCACTACTATTTCTCAACGGCGTTGTTCATACTAAGCAACTGTGAAAATGTTGATAACTACATTAGTCCAATGCATCGTTCAATGACACAGGCGTTTCCCAGCCACATAGCTTGGACGATCCATTGTAAGTTGTATTGTTAAGTTGTGTCAAACAATTAGCCTCGATCTGTAGTTTACATGACTACTTCTTTTCTTCTTTTAGGGGCATAAAATGTCACACTGGGCACCCTTTGATGCATTACCCCCACCTACAGCATGAATGATTGTATTTTAACTTGGGAATCAGTTGGGGTGTAAAGATGCAAATTATGTTTCAAAGCAGGTTCTCATATTATCCCACCGGACTGTTTCAAAGAACAACTTCAAGACAATTTAATAATTGTGTCAAAGGTTTGTAAGTCATCGTTACAACATTGCTGCTTGGATCTGAACTCAGAACTGACTCAAGCCCTAGGAGGGTAAATTCTGCACATCAAGCCCTAATGCACTGGACTACCACTCTCAACAATCAAGACTGTGAGAGCAACATATTAAACAAGCATTTTGTGTAGATACTCCCTAAACAATGTTATTGTGGGGTGGTGGTGCCGCTTTTCCCTATTCAACATAAGGAAGATCAGGCTGTATCTAACCCAACATGCAACCCAGCTCCTGGTACAGACCCTGGTTATCTCTCGGCTTGACTGCAATGTCCTCCCATCAGGCCTACCAGCCTGTGCAGTGAGACCGCTACAGATGATCCAGAATGCAGTTGCACGTCTGGTCTTTGACCAGCCACACACACCTCTGTTCACGTCACACCTCTGTTCATTGAACTTCACTGGTTACCCTTGGCTGCTCGCATTAAATTCAAAGCACTTATGATGGCCTTCAGGGTGAATGATGGCTCTGCTCCCATCTACCTGAATTCTCTCCTGAAGCCCTATGTCACCCGACGACTGCTTCGCTCCTCTAACGAACGTTTTCTAGCACGGCCAACACCTCGTGCAGGTCAATCCAGACTCTTCTCGTATCTGGTTCCGCGCTGGTGGAATGAACTCCCAAATGCTACCAGATCAACTGATCAACTCTCCACCTTCAAGAAACTCGTGAAGACCCAGCTCTTCCAAGAATATCTCCTGGCGTAAACTTTGAGCACTTAACAATTTAATTTCTCTGCACTATTGCACTTTCAACTTAAAATGGTGCAGTTTCTATGTTAGCAATATGCACCCCTTGTTTGTTCTTTCATTGTGTCGTAGCTTGAATGTTATCCTCTTTTGTAAGTCGCTTTGGATAAAAGCGTCTGCTAAATGCCTAAATGTAAATGTAAATGTGGTGGTGTTGAAGTGGTTAAGGAACCAGGCTAGCATGCTAGTAGTCTGGAAATTGTGGGTTCGCGTCCCCCACCGTTGTGCCCCTGAGCAAGGCACTTAACCTAAAGTTTCTCTAGGGGGAGATTGGCACTGATGTAATTGATAGTTGACAAAATGTGTCGCTTTGGATAAAAACGTCTGCTAAATGAATAAATGTAAATGTTATTGCCAAATATGCAATAAATAAATAATATTCTATTAAATATGAGGCTTGAAATTGTCTAGTCCAGGTGTTCTCAACCTTTGCAAGCTGGGCCCCCCCAAAACTGGTTCATTGCAGTTGGGGGCCCCGTCTCCTATTCCTGCATCAATGCTGCCCAGAATGACGAAAGAGAGCATGAGGTGAACTTTCAACACGCTCTGTGAAAAAGGCGGAGGGGTTGTGCACGCTAGCAGTTAAAACAAAACAAAACAAAGTACTGGCTAGGGCTGAGATGGGGACAGTAAAAATACAGGTTGGGGTGTTGGTCTTCAAAAAGACTGTTTGGGTTTTGATGTATACACTGTATATTGGGATTCAAAGTAGTTCAAAGTTCCATTGCTTCCAGTTCCAGTGCTGGGTAGTTCCATTGCACTAAAGTGGTTTAATGCTAACATCTGTCGTTAGTTGGGAAACCAACTATGCGTATATGGTTAAGTAAGGTGTGTTAAAAGTTCTGCACAATGTAACTCTCAGGTTTGAGACAGAGTTGATGTAAATAAAGGTGCAATAAACCTGTCCTGTTGGTTTTGAATCCCCCTGCCCCTACACCTTGCAAAGGAATGGGGTTTGGGCTGTTGAATAAATGCGGCAGATGAGGCGTCGGGGGTCTTGTGGTTACACCCTTTTTTTTGCCTCCTTCGCTATGACAAATTCCTCTTTATCTACTGATTTACAGTGTCCATTCAAGTAGTATTAGCTGCTTCTGGCTTCACTGTTAGCTGTGGAGGATTATGGGCCCTAATGGCAACCGCTGTAGTTTTCCCACTACTGAAGTCCTACCCGAGTTAGCCAGGTTCCATAGTTAGCCAGGTTCCATAGTTAGCCAGGTTCCATAGGCTGATAGAGGGCCGCAAAAGTGATGTTAAAAAGTGATGTTACTATTAAGACTTGATGCATCGTCAAACCAATTTTGGAAACATCATTTTAAGGTACAAACTCCATAGAATGAAAGCGTAATTGTCCGTTACCAGTGTTATATAAATATTTGTAAATGCTGCCCTCAACTCATTGCTAAGTCGATTTCACTAACTACTGTTAAGATGCTACTACTTGTGTTAAGCTTAGTAAACCCACCAGCTAAACTGCTCATCAACGTGTATTACTTCATTTAAGAATATATTGGCATAACCAAACCGTCTTAACCAGTGTTTTCACAAACTACAGATTTCTACCTGAGCAAGCAAAGATGATTAGCGCTGTTCCAGGCACTAAAGGGCCAGAAAGCATTTAGTAGAAGTCCCTTTTTGAATTGCAATTAAAAACTTTGTTTATATGAATGGTGCATTTGTTACACATTCAATTAACGTCAAAGTTCATGCTTGTTTCACTCCTTAAAATGGGAGTCTAAGTCTTTGAGGTGGGTCTGATTCCCAGGCTAGCTTTGTGGGCACAATTTAGGGAGGCCCTTTTCTGTCACAATATTAGTGGTGCCAGCACACACAGCGCCATAACGGTGGGTGAGTAGGTGAGAGAGTGGATGAGTGAATGAGTGAGTTTGGTGTGTAAATAATGGCGTGGCCTGCACAGAGCCCTGACCTCAACCCTAATAAACACCACTGGGATGAATAAGAGCCAGACTTCCATGAGTGTTTCTAAACTTGAGCAACACTGCACCCTGGTGGTTAAGTCTGGGACTGCTCTAGGTTCTGGTGAGCCTGTGTCTGGATGGGAGGATGATGCTGCACTCTCTCATGCAGCCCAGCCCTGTCCACTCTACCTATACCTGACAGGTCAGTCCTATTCACTCATGTGATGGCACCTAGGAGATACCACACACACACACACACACACACACACACACACACACACCACTCCAAACCTCTCACAGATGAAACAAATTTTGGATGATAGTTGGGCAGTGGTGGTGTAGTGGTTAAGGAACCTGGCTAGTGTGCAAGTAGCCTGAAAAGTTGTGGGTTCAAATCCCAGCCGCCACCGCTGTGCCCTTGAGCAAGGCACCTAACCCTAAGTTGCTCTAGGGGAGACTGGCCCTGAACACTTGATAGGTAATGAGTTGTAAGTCGCTTTGGATAAAAGCGTCTGCTAAATGCATAAATGTAAATGGATGACTTACTGTTGCCCTGACAACTGACAGGTGCATCTTGCACACATACCCACACAAGACGAACAGCACTGCTGGCATTAAGGAGTACTGAGACATGGCCTCTCTAAAGACCTCATGCCTCACACACACCGCAATCTGTGTGGTTGCAGTGCAGACACATTTTTGGTCTATTTTGGTTTAGAATGCACGTTTTCGTTACCTGTATTTATACATGTGTAATGACAATAAAGTTGAATCTAATCTAACAGATTAGAACATGCACACCGCATGCATGTTCCACGCGGCAGCACAGCGCTACATGCTACACGTTCTATTGTTCTACGTGTGCCGTGTGTGGTATGTGCAGTCTCCACAGACAGCTTGAGCAGCCGGTTCTGGTGTGAATACAAACTTCACCGCCATCTTCAGAGTGAACACGAGTCCTCTTCCTCCCAAAACAACAGCATGTGTCCAGACACCTCCAACCTCTCCAGCACCTCCAGCACAGGTGACCTCATCACTGTCAGCACAGGTGACCTCATCACCGTCAGCACAGGTGACCTCAACACTGTCAGTAAGGATGGAACTCTGCCCCCTTCAGGGACCGTAGATTATTATCAGGGATCCAACTAACTTTTCATCACACCTTTATGTAACAATGTCCATGTTCAGTTTACACACACACATCACACCTTTATGTAACAATGTCCATGTTCAGTTTACACACACACATCACACCTTTATGTAACAATGTCCATGTTCAGTTTACACACACACACACATCACACCTTTATGAAACAATGTCCATGTTCAGTTTACACACACACACATCACACCTTTATGTAACAATGTCCATGTTCAGTTTACACACACACACACATCACACCTTTACGTAACAATGTCCATGTTCAGTTTACACA
>JAIFZK010000005.1:27897500-27900000 GCA_027481765.1 Tenualosa thibaudeaui
TAACCTTTCGCCGGAGACCCACTTTTGTTGGCTACGAGTCTTATGGCTTAAATCGACTCTTTAACTGTCCCGCCTTGTCTGCGAGAAGGGCGACTGATTAAAAGGTTTATCAAGTGATGTGACTGTAGAATGTCGTCGCTAGTCTGTGATTTTTGATGTCTGTCGGTGAAGCTGTGACAGAACAAGTTGAAGTTATTTGCTCTCACCTGGAGACCTCTCGTGGTACTCCGTACCTTTCTTATTCCCGTGAGCCCTGTTCGGGCGGGAGAGAGGCAGGGAACGGAGAAACAACCACCGGCTAATTCTCCCCTTAATTCAATTTGGTAACGACACGAGCAACAGCGCGAAAGCCGCTTAGGGTGACAGAGCGAGCCTGCGCGAGGACTTAATGGCGGCAAGGAAAGCGCCGTGCCAGCGGAAGAAAACAAGAGCTGGGGCTTAAAAGGTTGGGGAAACGGTGTTTAGTTAGCAGTGAGAGTACGAGTGGAGAAGTAGAATTCAATGTAACACAAGGGAGCATGGAGATACAGGGGTCGGGGTGTCCTACTAAACAACCCTCTGCCTTGTATTTCTTCATTATTTGTTTGTCTTATATTTATATATTTATTATTGATTTATTTCTGTACTACCAGAAATGATTCGAATGAAAACAGGCAGATGAGTGGGGAAGAGCAGAGAACCATTGAGTATTGAAGTGGAGTGTGGAGGGACTGAGAAGAATCTGTGTAGATGCTGGCAGGGTGTCATGCTTTGCTGCCTTAGATTCTCTGATGATGTGTGGCCTGTGTGGAGGAGGCCTCTCCGCCAGGCTGTCCTGCCCAGCAGAGCTCAAATGGATTGTGGGTAGCGTGAGGCGCCAGGCCCCGTGGGAGTGGGTCAGTGTAGGTCTAATAAAGTCCCAATCCAATTAATTTTGCCTTTATATTACACTAGCCCTTGTGTGTGTGTGTGTGTGTGTGTGTGTGTGCACGTGTGTGTTTCACTGCTGTGGAAACTAGGAAACTATCAAATGTCCATCATGACTTGAGCCGTCCAATCAGAGCATGGCATTCCTGGGCAGTCCAATCAGGTCATGAGTGTGTTTCTGTAGTGATCTGAAAGTAGCCGGTCTCTCTCTCTCTTTCTGTGCAGATGCCAGATCTGTCTGCTTGTCTTGGTATGCAGGGATCCGTAGTGCCTGCCAGAGAGGAGGAAGTGAAAGAGAGCACGTGCGGGATGAGTTGCATCTTTAGTAATGCTCTCTGCCTACAGATTGCAGGGGCAGGAGGACACTAGGGATCTTTTTCAGATGGCTGGATTGTGCTGTAGTCTGGATTGTGCTGTAGTTTGGATTGTGCCGGAGTCTGGATTGTGGCTGCCCCGAACCAAACTGTGACGGGTGGGGAGGTTTGGCTGGGATGGGAGGTTTGGCTCTATGACAGGCATAGAAGATGGCGTATTGCATACTTAGAGGTCGTTCAATGTGCTTTAAAGTTCTGCAGTTGTGAGGTATCTACCTGTCCTGAAATCAAGTGCAACTCTTAACGTTAACATAACATTACCATTAGCTAACATTAACGTTAACATAACATTACCATTAGCTAACATTAACAGTAATATTATGTAGCGTAATGTTAGCACTTTGGTTAGCAGAGGGACTAACTGTGTGCACTCAAGGAAACGAGAGAGGTGAGGGGTAGCCAGCGCACACACACACACTCACACACACACTCACACGCACACACAGCTATTCCGTCACTTGAGCCGATGTTACTGTGTGTGTGTGTGTGTGTGTGTGTGTACACATACACACACACACACAGACTATGTCTGATCGTGATCCTATCGGCTCTTTGGATGGAGAGACAGTGGTTGTGTGGCCTGAAGACACACAGTGGCTCTTGCTCTTGGCAGGGGTTACAGTGTGAGTGTGACTGTGAGTGTGTGTGTGTGTGTGAGAGAGAGTGTGTGTGTGTGTGTGTGAGTCTGTGTGTGAGTGTGTGTGAGTGTGTGTGTGTGTGTGTGGGGGGGGGGTTACATCGTAAGCTGATTTGATTCTCCCGCTGCCAACAGCATGCAGAACAACTGCATTTTTTCCAATATGTGTGTGTGTGTGTTTGTGTGTGTGTTTGTGTGTGTGTGTGTGTGTGTGTGTGTGTGTGTGTGTGTGTGTGTGTGTGTGTGTGTGTGTGTGTCTGTGTGGGACCAGGGGATCTTCAGAAGGACCAGATGAGGGACAAAGTTCAACCAGTGGAAGTGATGAGTCACCATTTTCCTAGAGTTTGCAACCTAAGGATGAACACACACGCACACACACACACACACACACACTCACATAGTGGCTCAGAAAACTACACTGAACTAAAGGCAAGGGAACCCAATGTGCTTTACATAAGGTAAGAAACAAAAGGACAGGAAATGAGGAAATGGGAAATGAAAAGCTTAAGGAAATGACATCAGAGCTATTAACAAAGCTAAAAGTGATTACAATATTAGTCAAACAAGAGTCTTAGCTCCTTGT
>JAIFZK010000005.1:27910000-27917500 GCA_027481765.1 Tenualosa thibaudeaui
TAATCAGACTGTTCCAGATGTTTCTATTCCCTCATCAGACTGTTCCAGATGTTTCTATTCTCTCATCAGACTGTTCCAGATGTTTCTATTTCTTTATTAGAAGACTCTTGATGTTTCCATTACGTGTGGGAAGCTGCTGATGTTATCTCATGAGGCCTTAAACACTACAGCACACACACACACCACACTCTACACTCACTCGTGTGGACTGGATCAATCAGTGGCTCCAGGAGTGTTGTGTAGTGGCAGGTGGAACCACCAGAGGGAGACACTGAGGCACATTTAGAACCTTGGACTGATAAGTGACGCTGTAGATCGTATTGACACAACCAGACGCTGCAGACACACTTCATTTGAAGCAGCTGCAAAGGGTTATTCCAGGATGTCTCTTTTTCACCATCACACTCATGAGGAAATAAACATCACATCACACTTGCAGGTGAATGGAAGTCCGTAGTGGCTTACGCTATTTAAAAATAACAATGCTTTTTTCTATCATTTGAATGTGTTCAATATGTTAATAAAACAGAATGTGATCATCTATAAATCTTGTAAACCCACAAGGACGTAAATAACATTTGAAATATTAAAGCTTTACTATGAATCAACACATTTTTAATATTAAAGCTTTACTATGAATCAACACATTTTTAATATTAAAGCTTTACTATGAATCAACACATTTTAAAGGAGGGACAGGATCAACAACTTTAGTTGAACAGGAAAGAAAACATTTCACAACTAATTAGGTTACGTGACGCCATGACTGGGTTGTGTGTGGATTTATGTGTGTGTGTGTGTAGCATTATGTAGATGCACATTGTGTGTGTATTAGAGCACTGGAGCGATGCTCATCCTGGAGTGATCTGCCATAATTGTAGCACCATGGGACCGAGAACACAATTATTCCCAGTTACTCACTTTTCCATCCCAGGAGTTTTGGAATTGGATGTCCTCAAATCCATGTTGGGCTCGTCTTTGGCCAGCAGAGGGCAGATTGAACCTAGTGAAAGAGTGGTCTGTCAGTCTGGTGCCATCTGCAGGGCCCTTGGGAAAGAGCAGGCTCTCTGTTGCCATTTTTAGGGTCCTGTGTGAATAGTCTCCTATCCTCATTCACTATCCACGTCACAAGGTCAAGCAAAGATCAAAAGATGAAATCACAAGGACTTCAGAAAAGACAACAGTAATTTTTAAGACAATGTGAATCCACCGACTCTTACAGGATGGCAGGTTGCTCTTGATCTGTGCCAGGATGACAATGTTTTTATAGGGAAAGGAATTGTGGGGCTTTTCATGCCTCCTGTTGCTTCATAGGAACCTGTAAGCTTCTGTAGGCCACACAGGCCTATTCAATTGGCGGGCCGCGGGCCACACAGGCCCAAGGAGCGCCCTCTTGTGGCCCAGCTGATTGTCCAGACAGAAGAGCAAAACACTCGAAACGTTCCTTTTCCCACGCTAACGGGCGGCTAAAAAACACTGTGGGTTTATGCGGGATAGCAATACAGGCTAACCTAGCTACTACAGCATCTCAGTCAACCAACGAAGTAGAGAAGAACATTAAACAAGGTGTGTATTCCTCCTCTGAATAAGAAGTCATGCATAAGGTTGATTTTGACTTAGTTCATTGGCTTGGGAAATACTGCCACCTTGCGGACATGTACGAAACTGCTCCATCTGCGTAAGTTACGGTTCATGTGTAGTTTTTCTACTTTTGTATTCAGTGAACACCACGATTCCCAACGCTGTATTTACGTCCGACATACACGCTGGAGCCGTGGACATTATTTGTCAGGTAAAACTACACTGAATTTGGCTAGTTTAATTTGGTTTAATGGGCTCTACATGTAATGTTTGTTTCTTATGTTTAGCGGCTAGTCATGCTAGGTCTTGTCACCAGCATGTAGGCTATAAAATAGATTTGCACTCTGTGATTGTGGGTAGCGACTATGTTGACTGTAACACATTAATTATGTGAAATTGATGTATATTTATTTCTCTACTTTCTTGAAGTTTTACAAAAATAAATACAAATAGTGTGTTCATCACTAAAACCAATCAAGGCAAGTCCGACATTTGGAAACATGAACATAAAAACAAGTCCGACATTTGGAAACATGAACATAAAAACAAATGCAAACAATGAACGCCTATTCACAGTGCGTCAGTGCCTGCATGATTCGAATTATATTTAATAGCCTTAACAGCGACTGGCAAAGGACTGACGACTGAATTTACAGGTTTACTTTGAGAAGGTTTACAGAGAACTTTTAAATGTCTTCATTTGCTTTGATAATAGCATAGATGGAGGCAAATCCATTAAATGTTGTTTTCTATAAATTAGATTTATCTTATGGCTATTAAGTGTATTTTGTTGTGTGTCTGAATGAACATCTTTTTTTAGATTCGATTAGATTCAACTTTATTGTCATTACTCATGTATAAATACAGGTAACGAAATGCGGTTTGGCATCTAATCAGAAGTGCAAAGAGCAGCAGGTGCAGTATATACAGTATATGCAATATGTCCAGTTAAAGAGAAAATGATATTCAGATAAGTGTAGTAATAATAAATAGGCAAAATACTAATTAGGCAGAAGAGCAATATACATGTAAGGTGAAGAGATAATGAAGGTAGTATACAGATGTACTATATAGATTCAATATAAAGGGCAATATACAGATGTGATACAGTTATGTACAGATGTATTAAGTATATACAGATGTACAGGTGTGCAGTCCAAGGGGTATAGCAGCAGAGTGCAGTGTGAGGTTCAGTGGGAGACAGAGGTCAGTAGTGTGACGGCTGTGGGGAAGAAGCTGTTCCTGAACCTGGTGGTTTTAGTCTGGAGGCTCCTGTAGCGCCTTCTGGAGGGGAGGAGTTGGAATAGTATGTTGGCAGGGTGAGAGGTGTCCTTCAGAATGCCGCAGACATCTTTTTGTGGATATCGTCAATGGCAGGAAGTGGAGTCCCTGTGATTCTCTGAGCAGTTTTCACCACTCGCTGCAGAGCCTTGCGACCAGCGACAGAGCAATTTCCATACCAAACTGTCACACAGTTAGTCAGGATGCTCTCGATCGCACAGCGGTAGAAATTGCTCAGGATGCTAGTGGACAGGTGGTTTTTCTTTAGTGTCCTTAGGAAGAAGAGGCGCTGGTGGGCCTTCTTGACCAGGCTTGAGGTGTAGGTCGACCAGGACAGGTCCTCGGAGATGTGGGTCCCCAAGAATTTGAAGCTGGAGACACGTTCCACAGCCATACCATTGATGTGGATGGGGTCATGGGTGTTTCCCTTCTCTTTCCTGAAGTCCACGATGAGTTCCTTGGTCTTGCTGGTGTTCAAGAGCAGGTTGTTGTCAGCACACCATGCAGCCAGGTGCTTCATCTCTTCCCTGTAGTCAGACTCATCATTATCACTGATAAGTCCAATCACCGTGGTGTCATCTGCAAACTTGATGATGGAGTTGGATCCATACACAGGCCTGCAGTCATGGGTGAAAAGGGAGTAGAGGAATGGGGATAGCACACAGCCTTGTGGTGCACCGGTGCTCAGTGACAGGGTGGTGGACCGGTTCTGGCCTGACCTAACAAACTGGGGTCTGTTGGTCAGGAGGTCCATGATCCAGTTGCAGATGGGGTTGCTGATTCCAAGGTCACAGAGTTTGGGGATTAACTTGGAGGGGATGACTGTGGATGAAGAGCTGTGGATGTCGCATCTTCTGTGCTTCTGTTGCTTCTGTAGGCAAATTGGTGAGGGTCCAGTGTGGGCGGCAAGCATTTCTTGAACCAGAACCAGTCGTTCAAAGCACTTCATCACTATGGGCGTGAGTGCTACAGGGCGGTAGTCAGTCAGCCAGTCAGCCCTGGATGTACTGTAGGCTTGTGTGTCCCCTGATCTGAAGGCATTGTCATGTGCCTTCAGTAGAAGCCGCACTTCCTTGTTCATCCATGGTTTCTGATTTGGGTATGTGGTGATCTGCAGTACCGCAGTAATGCCGCAGTAATGGCAGATTTAGATAGTTTAGACTGCATACCGCAGTAATGCTGGACATTTCTTGTCCTTTAGCTGGCCAGTCATATAGATTATGGATTGCTTTGGCCAATCATATAGATTATGGATTGCTTTGGCCAATCATTGATTACGGATTGCTTTAGCTGGCCAATCATTTTGACTATGGATTGTAATGTGAGCTTGACAATCAATGGACTCTTGCAAGGAACTCCCACTGCTCCAGACTGGCATGCAACACACCACATACCAGGAACCCCACGGACACAGGGGACCTGGGCTACTTGCCTATCATTCAGTTATTCTTAATAAATTCTTTGAAATAGACAATAAATATGTTAATATTCATGACTGATTGGATTCTCTGAGACGCAGAGTTATTAAACCTGATAGTTAGGCTGCCACAGGGCTGAGCTTGATGCTAGCTCTGGTGGCATGGTGGTGTAGCGGTTAAGGAACCTGGCCAGGATGTTACTAGCCTGGAAATTGGAGGTTCAAATTCCTTGCCACTGTTGAGCATGGCACAGAGTTGCTCTAAGTCAGGGCTTCTCAAACTTTATTGGGCCACGGACCCCTCATGGAGCACAAATGTTTTCAAGGACCCCTCATAATCACAAAAAAATGAAAAAAAGAGAAAAGAAATGGGTGCAAAACAGGGGGTGTTGTCATTTGTTGATTTTAGAAGTGTCAGTTCATTCTCACTTGCAACTTAAAAGATTGGCATAGGCTAATTTGTTGTTTTTGTGGGCTAGCTAACATTGGCTACATGACTGCTTACCTGAAGTCTGTTGATGAAGTAATTCAGTTTCACTTAAGGACTCCACTTATTAAAAGACATTTGGTTTAGTTATTTTCTTTGCTGTTTTCTTAGGTCAAACTTTGTAAATACATCAGGTAGCTGTAATGTCTTGGTCATGCTGTCTCTTGGTAGCATTTAATGGGGATCCAGCTCAGTGGTAGAGTGTGTGCTTAGCATGCATGAGGTTCTGGTTTCAAACCCCAGTGCCACCAACTATACATCTCTAAAGGGACTTTAGGTGCTCACAGGAACCAATGACTTCTGGGTTTGTTAGGTTCAACATTTACATAGACACACGAGCGCTGAAGGCGCCTCATGCTCTCCTCGTGTTTGCCCGTCTTGTAAGGCACTGCAACCTGTTTAAACCATGAATCCTCAAAGGAGCTGTAGCTCAGTGGTAGAGTGCATGCGTTGTGTGTATGAGGCCCTGGGTTCAATCCCCAGCATCTCCACAAACTTGTGGAAATGTAGCTGAATAGTTTGCAAGTGTTTCGTGTTGAGGTAGTCAGTAGCAAATAGTTTGTTTGGAGAAAGGCCACACATGGCCATCTTTTTTTTTGGATGGGTTTTTGCTTTTACTCAGGTTTCGAGGGGCAGAAGGGAAGTACCTGAGCAGGGACTTGAACCCTGGACCATCATCTTTGAAGTCTGATACTCTACCAACTGAGCTAGCCAGATGATGCAGATAAATATAATAATACCACTCTCTAGAATTAGCAAGATCTGCAGTTAGCTGGCTGGATGGAATACTTCCTTGGCCTAAGGCAGCCGGTCCTCCCCGGACACCAATGCTGCCATCGGTCATGTTCACTCAGCATTGCTAAACCAGCTCAGCTCACCTGAACTGACCCATCATCTTCTTCGCTGTGTCAACTAGCCTGTCCTTATCCGAAGCAGAACTAATAAAGTGCAAAGTCCTGAAGTAGCATTTAGTTGTCTACTCCGCCCCCTCCCCCTTTACATTTGAACTTGATCTGTTCCATCAATACCATACATTTCAAAACTGACTCTTTACTTTCATCTTAATACATTTGAAAGATCAGTTTTCTCAATTCTTAGCAATGGTCCATCCAAAATTAAGGCCAACTCCAACATGGACGGGACTACAAATGTTGGGCCAGAAAACATTTTTCCAGAACCCAGTGCTTTGACAGACAGTTTCATGTGAATGTCCTTATCCTTCTGTTAACAGACAGCACAACCATAGAAATTCATAGGCCTGCACCAGTGATCCTCAATGTTGTGTTCATCCTTGGTTGTAGAGGTCATTAAGCCTTTCTGGATTTCTTTTTAGTTCACCAATCACCATTTGAATATTTGTGCCTGCTGTCACCATAGCAACAGGAGGTTGGACAAATCCATTTCTCATTCCTGGATTGTGTAGAATGTCTGTGATTCCAGTCGTCGGCCTACAAACATTCTACAGACGGCACTCATGTCCATCTCAGCTGGTCTGATGTTTTGGCTGCTTTTAGCTTTAGCAAGTCATTGTCCCAGTGCTCGTTCCTATTGGCCATGGCTGACGGGCCGATGGACTCTGGTGTCAAGTTGGGTTGCCATGGCGATCTGTTCATGACAGCCGTCTCTCAAGACTGAACCAGTGTGAGGGACCAAAAACCCCTCCATCACTGATTGGCTTAGAGTCCCATACCATCCCCACCCCCGAAGAAGAAACAAGCAAAAGAGTCGTCTCAAACTGCTTTTTATTACACTTTAAATAACAGTACATTTTAATATAGTTTCTATCCTGCATCCAGCTCTCGGTTGTACACTGACTTTAAACTTAAATACAAAAGTGTGGAGAAGGGGACAGGAGGGTGCAGAGGACTACAGCTAATCGGATGGAGAGGGAGAGAGAGAGGGAGAGAGAGAGGAAGAGAGAATGAAAGAAAGAAGGAGAGAGAAAGCGTGAGAGAAAAAGAAAGGGTATTTAATTCATTGTATTTTTTTTTATTTGTGTTTTTTGCCAGGTCAGGCCTATCACACAAAACAGCACATTGTTTGTACAGAGTGTTGGGGGCAGGGGTGTGTGTGTGTGTGTGTGTGTGTGTGTGCTGGGCTACTGTTGCAGTGGGGTCGGGCAGGCTGGAGGAAGGCGGGTTACCACGCCGACCATCCGGCACATCAGCCACCCAAACGTCTCCTGCAAACACCTGCTGCTTCCAGAAGAGCCGTCCAACTCGCACACACACACACACACACACACTCATGGGGGCTCCTTCACTGTAGGAAACAAAAAAACACACCCAAAAGCTCTTTGTTCTAGTTCTCTGTGTGTGTGTGTGTGACTGGGGGCTAGGGGGTCATGTATGATCGGGAATGATTTTCCATTTCAGAAGTGTGTAGGTGCAGCTAGGTGTGTGTGTGTGCGCGTGTGTGTGTGTGTGTGTGCGTGCGTGTGTGATGTCGGTGCATAGCTTTGATAGGTGACTGTAGTTGGGTCTTTATGCAAAAGAGAAGTATGAGGATGTGGAAGGGTTCTACTCAACAGGTTATTTGTGAAAGAAAAACATCAAAGGGACTTTAGTTCCAGAAGCACCTCTTAGAAGCAATTCTACAGCATGCGATTCTAACACCTATCCCACCCATGGCAGACAACCAAAATCATTTGTTTTGATTTGAACTTAAAAACTTCTCATATCATTATTTTCAAACATTGATTTTTACAACCGGCCTCTGAGGCAGACCCGGCCCT
>JAIFZK010000005.1:27927500-27930000 GCA_027481765.1 Tenualosa thibaudeaui
TGTTACCTGGAGTCAGTGTGTGTGTGTGTGTGTGTGTTTGTGTGGTGGGAGGGAGGGTACAGACAGGTGTGTTACCTGGAGTCAGTGTGTGTGTGTGTGTGTGTGTGTGTGTGTGTGTGGGGTGGGGGTGGGGGGTTACCTGGAGTCGGTGTGTGTGTGTGTGTTACCTGGAGTCAGTGCCCCAGTGCATGGCATAGATCTTGGCCAGGTGACCCCTCAGTGTCCTCCTGGTGCGCATCTGAATCCGTCCCACAGGGTCAATGTTGGCTGTGATCTACACACACACACACACACACACACACACCCAACACACACCAGTCACTTAATGATGCACACACACTCATACGGATCACAGAGCAGGTTGGCAGCTACATTTCTCCCATACAAACACAGTGAGGAACTACCAAAGATGGTCTACTGTGTGTGTGTGTGTGTGTGTGTGTGTGTGTGTGTGTGTGTGTGTGTGTGTGTGTGCGAGCGTGCAAGTTCTATTTAATTACCTGGGACAGGGTGGCATCAGCGCAAGCTTTCCTGGCATCCTAGAGGAGACAAACACACAAACACACCCAGTTAACACTTCAGTCTCTGGACATGATGAGAATGCTGATGTGTGACTGTATAAATGAGTGTGTGTGTGTGTGTGTGTGCTGATCTGTGACTGTATAAATGAGTGTGAGCGTGTCACTCTATGACTCTGTGTGCGTATGCTGATGTGTGACTGTATAAATGAGTGTGAGTGTGTCACTCTATGACTTTGTGTGTGTGTGCTGATGTGTGTGTATAAATGACTCTGTGTGTGTGTCACTCTATGACTCTGTGTGTGTGTGCAGATATGTGTGTGTGTGTGTGTGTGTGTGTGTGTGCATACACAGTATGACTGCTACCACAATAAAAACCCAAGACAGGCAGACAGTCAAGGCTGGATTATGATGTTCTGCGACTCAACTTAACTGCTAAAGAGACACTATATATTTCAGCATTGTCATTCTATTTATGTTGCTAAAAGTATCTCCAGCGCACTAGCATAGACTAGCATGTTGCTAAAAGTATCTCCAGTGCACTAGCATAGACTAGCATGTTGCTAAAAGCCTCTCCAGTGCACTAGCATAGACTAGCATGTTGCTAAAAGTATCTCCAGCGCACTAGCATAGACTAGCATGTTGCTAAAAGCCTCTCCAGTGCACTAGCATAGACTAGCATGTTGCTAAAAGTATATCCAGCGCACTAGCATAGACTAGTATGTTGCTAAAAGCCTCTCCAGTGCACTAGCATAGACTAGCATGTTGCTAAAAGTATCTCCAGCGCACTAGCATAGACTAGCATGTTGCTAAAAGCCTCTCCAGTGCACTAGCATAGACTAGCATGTTGCTAAAAGTATCTCCAGTGCACTAGCATAGACTAGCATGTTGCTAAAAGCCTCTCCAGTGCACTAGCATAGACTAGCATGTTGCTAAAAGTATATCCAGCGCACTAGCATAGACTAGCATGTTGCTAAAAGTATCTCCAGCGCACTAGCATAGACTAGCATGTTGCTAAAAGTATATCCAGTGACCTGCTGAAATACAAATAAAACAAAGCAAGTGAACATCAGACGATGCAGAGGCTGCATAGTGATGCATCTATTCGCAGAAGCGTAGGCAGGCAGGCAGACAGACAGGCAGGAGAGAGAGACAGAGACTGAGAGACAGGCAGACAGGCATGGGAGATACAAAGACAGTGAAATAGGCATGTACAGAAAAGGAGAGAGGAGATAGTGACAGGAGAGCAACATGGAGAGAAAGAGAGAAGAATAGACAGAGAGAAAGAGAAGAGAAAGAGAAAACTGAACCGAGAAAGAGGATGAAAGAGGGATGAAAGGGGTGCAGAGGGAAAGATGGACACAAAAGGAGAAAACAGTGTTTGTGAGTGAGTGTGTGTGTGTGTGTGTATGTGTGAGAGAGAGAGAGCTTAAGTGAGTGTGTACAAGCGTGTACATGTCTCTGCATGCTAGTATCCTGGAAGTTTTGGGTTTGAATCCCAGGTGCCACTGTTGTGCCCTTGAGCAAGACACTGAACCCTCAGTCCCTCTGGCCATGAACTAACTGATAGTTGACAAATGTAAGTCGCTTTGGATAAAAGCATCTGCACTAAATGTATAATGTAAATGTGTGGATATGTGTATGTTTTTTGGTGGAGTTTGTCCATGTTTCATTGTGTGTGTGTGTGTGTGTGTGTGTGTGTGTGTGAGTGTGTCCATGTGTCATTGTGTGTATGTGTGTGTCATTGTGTGTGTGTCCATGTGTCATTGTGTGTGTGTGTGTGTCCATGTGTCATTGTGTGTGTGTGTATGTGTCATTGTGTGTGTGTCACTGTGTGTGTGTGTGTGTGTGTGTCCATGTATCATTGCGTGTATGTGTGTGTGTGTGTGTCATTGTGTGTGTGTCATTGTGTGTGTGTGTGTGTGTGTGTGTGTGTGTGTGTCTGACCCGGATCTGGTTCTTGAGCTGCTCAGCCTCCTGGC
>JAIFZK010000005.1:27945000-27955000 GCA_027481765.1 Tenualosa thibaudeaui
AGCAGGAATCAGCAGTATCAGTGACAGTGGCTAGTAATCTTTAAAGCCCTTGCCCATGGGCGCAGCATAGCGCCAGATTGTAATCCAGATTGTAATCCTATTCCGGGCCGGGAGACGGGCAGCGCTGAATCTGGGAGGGAAAATAAGCATGTTGATGATGCGGTGTGGAGACAGAGCAAAGCTGGGCTAATTCTGCAGTATCATATGCTGCTCCAGCTGGGCTTTAATACCCATGCAACTGCAACTGCACTCACACACACACGCACACACACACACACACAGGCCATTTTTGACACACACACAGACTGCAGGCTCATGTTTTTTTCCCTAGTAGTGCAGCTTGGCTTTCTGCTGGACCACATGGAGAGTGTGTGTGTGTGTGTGTGTGCGCGCAAGTGTGTTTGTGTGTGTGTGTGTGTGTGTGTGTATGTGTGTGTGTGTGTGTACCATTCACGTTGCTGGTCGTCGGCATTGTTTGGTTCTGCTCTACATAATGGTGTGTAGGGTTGTGATGCGCTCTACTTGAGGAGCTGCTCAGGTGTGGTGGCCATGTTAATGAGACAGGTGGCAGAGCCAGAGGAGTCATGGCCTATATGCTACATGCTAACCCAGTCAGAGCCAGAGGAATCATGGCCACCATGCTAGCAGTCCAGTCAGAGGAGTCATGGCCTACATGTGACAGGCTAGCAGTTCAGTCAGAGGACTTACAGCCAACATGCTATATGCTAGCAGCCCAGTCAGAGGAGTCATGACCTACATGCTACATGCTAGCAGCCCAGTCAGAGGAGTCATGAACTACATGTGACATGCTAGGTGCCCAGCCAGAGGAGTCATGGCCTACATGTGACAGGCTAGCAGTTCAGTCAGAGAACTTACAGCCAACATGCTATATGCTAGCAGCCCAGTCAGAGGAGTCATGACCTACATGCTACATGCTAGCAGCCCAGTCAGAGGAGTCATCATGGCCTACATGTGACATGCTAGCAGTTCAGTCAGTCAGAGAACTTATGGCCAACATGCTACATGCTAGCAGCCCAGTCAGAGGAGTCATGACCTACATGCTAGCAGCCTAGTCAGAGGAGTCATGGCCTACATGCTAGCAGCCCAGTCAGAGGAGTCATGGCCTACATGCTAGCAGCCCAGTCAGAGGAGTCATGGCCTACATGCTAGCAGCCCAGTCAGAGGAGTCATGGCCTACATGTGACAGGCTAGCAGCCCAGTCTGATGACTTACAGCCAACATGCTACATGCTAGCAGCCCAGTCAGAGGAGCCATGACCTACTTGCTACATGCTAGCAGCCCAGTCAGAGGAGTCATGACCTACATGCTAGCAGCCCAGTCAGAGGAGTCATGGCCTACATGCTAGCAGCCCAGTCAGAGGAGTCATGGCCTACATGTGACAGGCTAGCAGCCCAGTCAGAGGAGTCATGACCTACATGCTAGCAGCCCAGTCAGATGACTTACAGCCAACATGCTACATGCTAGCAGCCCAGTCAGAGGAGCCATGACCTACATGCTACATGCTAGCAGCCCAGTCAGAGGAGTCATGGCGTACATGTGACATGCTAGGAACCCAGTCAGAGGAGTCATGGCCTACATGCTACATGCTAGCAGCCCAGTCAGAGGAGTCATGGCCTACATGTGACAGGCTAGCAGTTCAGTCAGAGGACTTACGGCCAACATGCTACATGCTAGCAGCCCAGTCAGAGTAGTCATGACCTACATGCTAAGTGCTAGCAGCCCAGTCAGAGGAGTAGTAGCCTACACACTACATGCTTGCAGCCCTGGGCCCAGTCTCAATATCCGCCCTGACAGACTCACAGGCTTGTGAGGGCTTGGTTTCACCCTTTTCTAAAGTCAGTACTGTATGCTGACTTCGCAGTTCATAGCACTGTGATATGTAACACTGGAGAAGCAAGGAAACGTCAAAAAGCACTTATGAACAATTTACAATTACCAAGAAACGGAAACGTGGTTGTAGTGTGACTTTAGTGTTGTTAATTGAATGATTTATCGCAAGTGGTGTTGCAATCATGTAAACAAGGTAAGCACTCACAGCCTTGTAAACTCATTCACTAAACACCATTAGTTAGTTAACTCTGTGAGGGTTTAGGGCTTCAACCATGGCCTACATGCTACATGTCTGCAGTCCAGTCCAAGCCTTAGTCCTGGGGTACTCAATAGGCAGTCTGGATCCAGACCCAAATGTGGTTTCATTCAGACCCTGACCCATCCCATCCTGTGGTAATAAGTGCTAATTATACACCATCGATAAAATATTTCCACAGGGCACAAATAACAGATTCCCAGCTATTTTTGTTCTTTTCCACGCACTGAGCAGGACAGCTTGGAGTAGGACAGCTTGGAGTAGGACAGCTTGGATCTCTACGTCCTCTATTCCATCCAAGGCTGCAGCTGCATCAAAGACAACGCTGCTGCTCATGACCGACACTGTCAGTTTATAAATTGTGCACAGTCAGTCATAGGCTCAAGCAGCATGCAAAAAGAGTAAGATCATACACCGTGAATGAAGTACAAAACTGAAATGGAGTCCCTCTCCAACACTGACAATAAAATGAGCTTGTAAGAGCAGGAGAGAAAGTGAAAGTAAACTCTGTGAGTCAGCCGCAAAACAGCTGAATGGAGGTCTATTCTTACTGTTCCACATTGCATACGGAATGGACTTTAATCCATTTTTAGTTTCATTTTCTTTATTAAAATAGTTATTCAAACTAAACTGAACTGTAGCATATTAGATATTGCATTTTAAGTAGACTCTTATTGGACAATAATGTACAATGTAAGAATATTGATTGTGAGTGCGTGTGTGTGTGTGTGTGTGTGTGTGTGCGCCTAAGTGGCCTCACAATAGTCCTCTCATCACATTGTTCTGCAGCAACCTATCAGTAGAAAGAGCATCTAGGAGCCAGGTTAAGATGCAAACACTTTCCCATCAGGCAGCCAGGTGTGGTGCACAGGTGAACTGCTCCTGCCTGCTGCACCTCAGGAAGACTCAAACGCAGTCTTCAGGTGCTCAAGTGTGTGCGTAAATCAGAGATCAGTGACCACGCTAGTCAGGATCTATGGAGAGATCAGTGACCACGCTAGTCAGGCTCTATGGAGAGACCAGTAACCACGCTAGTCAGGCTCTATACTGAGATCAGTGACCACGCTAGTCAGGCTCTGAGATCAGTGACCACGCTAGTCAGGCTCTATGGAGAGACCAGTAACCACGCTAGTCAGGCTCTATACTGAGATCAGTGACCACGCTAGTCAGGCTCTGAGATCAGTAACCACGCTAGTCAGGCTCTATACTGAGATCAGTGACCACGCTAGTCAGGCTCTGAGATCAGTAACCACGCTAGTCAGGCTCTATACTGAGATCAGTGACCACGCTAGTCAGGCTCTGAGATCAGTAACCACACTAGTCAGGCTCTGAGATCAGTGACCACACTAGTCAGGCTCTATACTGAGATCAGTAACCACACTAGTCAGGCTCTATACTGAGATCAACTCTATTCATGGGATACTCACAGAACAGTGCATCATCAGAGTCTGGGCCTGCAGAGAGTTAAGAGGTGACCTGAAGTCAGTGTAATCACACTATCTGGCTGCAGGCCTTGAGAGATGTCTTCTCACTGTGTGCGAGTGTCTCACAGTACTGACCTGGGACCAATGTAATCACACCATCTGACTGCAGGCCTTTAGAGATATCTGCTCACCGTGTGTGTGTGTGTGTGTGTGTGATCTGGGATCAGTGTAATCACACTATCAGAGTACCTCAGAGACGTCTCTGCTCACTCATCACATTCAGTCTGTCTGTAGAGGAGTCTGGCCTCACAGGCTAACTTGCACCTGTTTACAGAATGAGAGTGAGTGTGTGTGAGTGTGTGTGTGTGTGTGTGTGTGTGTGTGTGTGTGTGCTACAGCACTGTCACACACAGGCTAAAGTGTGGTTAGTAAGTAAGTACAGCAACACTAACACTCTTGTAATAGGCTACCATACAAACCTCAATACACATATATACACACACACCAGAGCCTTCATGCCTGAGCATGCATGTTACTCTTGGGAGGTAGCATACAGACCAGCTACTACAGAGCACAAGCCCCTCATCCTCACACACACACACACACACACACACACACAAACACAAACACTGAACTCAATGAACAACTCCCAAGGCAGTAAGACACATTACCCATGGGACGTTAATATTCCCTACAAACTACTGTACGTGCCTCTCAGAGTGTGTGTGTGAGTGAGTGTGTGTGTGAGTGAGTGTGCATGCACGCAAGAGAGAGAACTTGGATGTTGAATGCGAGTCTGTGTTCTGTAGATCTGAGTATGTGTGAGATGTAAGAGAGAGTGTCTGTGTGTGTGTGTGTGTGTGTGTGTGTGTGTGTGTGTGAGAGAGACAGAGAGACAGATCTTGTGTGGATGTGCGAGTTTTGATGGTCTAATCAGACAAAGCCTGTCAGACATGAAGAGAAGAGGTACATATTTACCATCATTAGACAACATGTCTTTCATCCATCTTCTCACCTATAAACCAAGCTAGTGCTACAGCATTTTCCTACCATCAACTATACGAGTGTAATAACACATACCAAATCTACACTACACCACTGACATAGTGTGCCCCCAAAATGAATCTACTCCACAGCACAGCAGTGCAGGGGTCAATCTCTGTTTGGATGGATGCAGAGACTCCAGCACCTCCAGACGGACAGTGACTCTCCAAACCATCAGCTCTAACACGCTCTGCTAGACTGCCCCTCATCAACACGTAAATGGAGCCAGATTAACTGGATTAGTTTTCTACCATTGGAAAACGTTTAAAACCATCTGGTTGGCCAGTGGTGGTTTACGGAATGTTTCGCGAGTCTCCAAACGCCGGTGAGAAGAGGAAAATAAACGGGGAGAGGAGCTGTTGTTTTGCCCAGTCGCAGCAGGAGCGGTGAAGGAAGGAAGGAAGGAAATAAATAAATGAATTAATAAATAAATAAATAGCGAGGAGCTCGGCGAGCAGGCAGCAAAGCGCCATCTTGTAGACTGCAGCTGCTCAGGCCGTAGAATACAGAAACCCATTCATGCTGGGGAGGGGGGGGGGTTGCGGGATGAATTCATCTTTGTGAGCTTCTGCTAATTGCAGAAACCGTGGTGCGCGCTCGCTGTCGTGCGAACTTGTGGTCAGTAAACAACAACAGATAAGATCCGGCACACCGAAATGTACAGGGATGCTAAAGGCGCCCCGTTCTCAGGCACGGTTGCAGCTGGAACTCGGCATCTTTGCGCGGGGCACACCGCTTCACCGACCATCAATCAGCGCACTCGAAATCGCAAAATCTGCTAGCGCGATGCAGTTACATTTCATGTTTGACGACATGCACGTTCAAATATCGGCTATATCCCGAGCTCACACTGATGCCTCTGGACGTGATCAGAAGCAGCAGGAGCAGAATCCAACTGCCGGTAAACATTAACGTCAACGCTACATAACAGACTGACTGGGCCCGACTGTATTTTCCTGCTGATTTCCCTAGAAATCCCCTTCCTGTCCATTTGATTTTCCCCGTTTCGGTTCATACTGCGAGCTGTATTCGTCTGCTTCCTCATTTCTCCATGACGTTACTGATCGAAATGTGTCTGATAACTGACAGACCACAGAGCCGGAGAGGGCCGGGCTATGGCAGCGACGCCAGGCTACTTTGATCGGACGTAAATAATGGGATCCCATTTAAACAGATTGGCCAAAAATCCAATTAGATCACTCTGCAGACCATTAAACGCAGGCGATCTCATTAGAACCCAGTCAAAACTAGCCGGACTGTTAACATCAAGTCACACAAGAGACAAACACATACGTGCGCCATACACTGCTGTCATCTTGCTGGAGAGCTAACGTTAACGCCATGAAAAACGGAGATGCAGTCGAAGTATGACAGACATAGATTGCTCAATCGTCTCCACAACAGGGCCGTTTCGGAGGCAACCCAGCCCGTGTGTATCAGCCTGTGTGTGTGGCCTGTATTCTCAGGGGTGTTACCACAGCGCACATCCGCACTGCCGTTTTAGAAACCATAAAGTAGGAGCAAACTGGCAAACACAATGGTAAATTAGCAAGATGGAGGCTAACAGAGGTGAGAGACGGAAGACATGGCATCTTGAGCTGTCTCAGGGTATCGCAACCAACCCTCTGGTACACACCAACGTTCGCTGTGTTAATTAGCTTTCTCGCTGATCTGCCCGACTGACTGTAAAACCATCAACATTTCTTGTCAACGCCGTTTAAAGATAGATAAACTGTGATATAGAGAAGTATGATCGAAAAAAGGCAATCTTTTCGGAGATTGGGCACGGACGCTAGTTAGCAAGCCCGTTGCTCAGTGTCCAGTGACACACGCCCAGAAGGCAACGCTGGCTAACCGACTAACGCTAGGTAGTGTTAGCGTAGGCAGGATGAAAGATGAAAAAGTGGGGGTGGTGGTTAGTTGGCCATCTCCTTCGCCGATGGAGTGGCCATTTTCGAATATTTGGATCTCACATAATCACATTCCCATCTACCACTTCATCCTCGCATCCAGCTGTATATTTTCACAGGACTTCCCTAATACATGGCACCATTTCTGTGCAAATACGCGAGGTTTGCCATCATTCCTTCGATAAAAGGAAGTAGCGGTGTAGCTGCAGCTAGCTTGCCAGTTCCTTTCCATGTTAGAATAACCACAGGCTGTATCCAATTGTCGACATTCATCCATTTTGATCAGGTTTGACTGCTCTCTACCTGAAATCTATAGGAAATGCAAACAGGTGTTGACTACATTAACTTGCTTCCCTAAACATTGTCACACTGTAGGTTCCAGTAGATATTATGCAACACAAATCAAAGCCTTGATAGCAGCTAGCTCGCTAACGCAAACCCAGATGAGTCTTTTTATATCCCAGAGGCTGAACATTTATGATAGAAGAAAGTAATGCTTTCTCTTTTTCCTCTGTGTTTCTCCTTTGTAGTACATGGCAGATCCTTTTCTAAAATAAATATGAAACAATAACTGGTACCACTAAATTGGATCGTAGCGAGAAATTTAGTAGCCAATTAGCCATCGGGTTGTTTAGCTTTCTCGGCTAACACCCCCCACCCCCCTCCAAACACCTCCGTCGCAATACACCACCTATCGTTAGCTACAAATACAGAAGCCAGTCAGCCCATTCAACCCCGTTCTGCAAATTGTGTTTGCTACAGCCACACATTTCATCCCCTGCAACCCATCTTACCCGTTCTCAGTCGTGGGTATCCGTTGTTTATATCGCATTGACTGGAAACAGCGAACCTCGGATCCCCTTCTCTCCAAGTAGCTCAGAGATTTAGCCAACAAGCTATCGAGGAGCGGCACTCCCCGAACCCTGCTTTCGATACGCCAAATGGGAACGCACCGGCAGGCGTCGGAATAGGGCAGGGTTCACCGCAGCAAAACACAAAATTTCGAAAATAGTATAAAAACAAAGTCCTTCAGGATTGTATCTCCGACAAGCAATCTTATCCAACCTCTTTCAGATTGGTTTGCCTTCTTATCTTTCCCACTCTGTCGTTCTCCTCGGCTTTCTTTCTCTCAGCTCTGTCAGTCGCTTCCTCCGGCCATCAGAGAGCACAGATGGGCGCGGTAACCCTGCTCTCCGCTCTGGGAAACCCCACGCTTCGTTGCGTCACCACGTACAGCACAGCCTTGGCGGCGCAAACCCAAATCTTATCAACTGGCGGCATTCTTGATAGAGTAAAGAACGCAACCAAATACAAGGAAAGCCAAACCACTGATGCCCAACATATCAAAAACTACTTGATTTCCGTTTCTTAAATCAGCAATCTGGGTAGACTGTGATGCGTCTTTCAGAAGTGGTTTTGCTCCTATAAATTTGACATCTGGCTTTAGATGATCTTAAAACTCTGTCAGCTTTTAGCCAATGGTCCTTGAGGAATGGCCCAGCCCTGTATGGCAGGGAGAGTGGGCTATGAGTAGCCTAGGCTGTCATTCTCACAAACGTGAGGTGGACCCCAGCAAACATGAGAGTCATCACTGATGGGAATCTGTTCTATTAATCCACCTGTCTTCTTCAGGTCAGTTTCAGAATCTGGGCCCCATAGAAAGGTCTGCACAGGCACACAGACCATCTAGGACACCACATGGCCTATCCGCTTGCCTGGAAAGCCTACCACAACATTAAGATCTGGATCTGGATCATTAAGATCTGGATCTGGCTCAATCCTGGAGCCGGAATCAGCAGTTATCTTTCAAACTGCTTTTGCATGCAATAGGATAGCACTACGACCAATCATAACAACGTCGGCAAAACAGCAAACACACTCTTCTTTGAAACAAGTAACTTTTTCTTATTTTTCTGCACAACTTTCACTTTCAAGGAAAAGCCCGAATCTAACACTTCCAAAGTCGACGCCAAAGCCATATCAAACTACCACTTTTCCTTGGTCACAGCCACAGAGCTGTCATCACGGTGCTAAGCCCACCCAACTACTCTAGAAACATATAGAGCAATGTGATTGGTGCTAAGCCCACCCAACTACCCTCTAGAAACATATAGAGCAATGTGATTGGTGCTTAGCGCACCCAATGACTCTCTAGAAACATATAGAGCAATGTGATTGGTGCTAAGCCCACGCAACAACTCTAGAAACATATAGAGCAATGTGATTGGTGCTAAGCCCACCCAACTACTCTAGAAACATATAGAGCAATGTGATTGGTGCTTAGCGCACCCAATGACTCTCTAGAAACATATAGAGCAATGTGATTGGTGCTAAGCCCACGCAACAACTCTAGAAACATATAGAGCAATGTGATTGGTGCTTAGCGCACCCAACTACTCTAGAAACATATAGAGCAATGTGATTGGTGCTTAGCGCACCCAATGACTCTCTAGAAACATATAGAGCCATGTGATTGGTGCTAAGCCCACCCAACAACTCTAGAAACATATAGAGCAATGTGATTGGTGCTAAGCGCACCCAATGACTCTCTAGAAACATATAGACCAATGTGATTGGTGCTAACCCCGCCCAATGACTCTCTAGAAACATATAGAGCAATGTGATTGGTGCTAACCCAGCCCAACGACTCTCTAGTTCACATAGAGTAATGTGATTGGGCTTACCGACCTTGGACAGAAACCGTAAAACTAGGCTATTTGCTACTGCTATGGTACATCTAGATTTCCAGCCTACCTAGCTGCACCAAACACACTATAGGACACCACATATCGGCACCAAACACACCCGTCACATATTTGCACAGACACACACATCACAGATATCTAGCACACACTTCAGATATCCACACAAAGACACCAAACACACACTTCAGATATTCAATTCACATACTTTGAGCTCACACAGATCACAGAACACAATGCCCCCTGCAACACACATGCAAAATGGGCTTATGGGCTAGGCTTCACTAAGCCAGGTGATGTGACTGAATGATACTGAACGTCTGTGTGTGTGTGTGTGTGTGTTTGTATGTTTGCGTGCTTGGGTGTGTGTTTTATCTCTTCGTTCGTATGAGTTTGTTTATGCTTGTATTCTTGCGTGTGTGAGTGTGTATGTTTGTGGTCTTGAGTTTGTGTGTTTACAGGCAGAACAGAGTCTTCTGCACATAGAGGCCAATTATCCTCCCCAGCTTTGGGTGGGGTATGTGTGTGTGTGTGTGTGTGTGTGTGTGTGTGTGCATGTGTGTGTGTGAGTGTGTGTGACTCCATGCCCTCGGGTCTGTTTCTTAGAGACTTGGAACACAAGCAGCTGTGCTGGGGTGCCTGAGAGCTGCTGGCTCCCACTAAGACGCCCCTGGAGCTCCCACTAACACACACACACACACACACACACACACACACACACACACACACACACGCTCCCACTAACAGGCCCCTGGAGCTCCCACTAACACAAACACACACACACACACACACTCCCACTAACACGCCCCTGGA
>JAIFZK010000005.1:27957500-27962500 GCA_027481765.1 Tenualosa thibaudeaui
ACACACACACACACACACACACACACACAGAAACTACCCTCCATCCTTCATGCAGATCCAAAGGGAGGTGAATGTGGTCAGGTCTTGCTTGTAGATGTATCTGAGAATACACAGATATACACACACAGACGGACAGACACAAATACACACACACACACAGACGGACAGACACACACACACACAGTCTGGTCCAGTCGGCAGGGCAGTAGGGAGACGAGGGCCCCCAACCCCACATGACAGGAGAACTGTGAAAACCTTGCCACGGTAGCAACTTCCGTGTGTGTGTGTTTAACACACTTACTGCCACACAGGAAACACACACACCTAGCAGTACTGCATGTGTGCTAAACAACATCCTGCTTCATGTGTCTACTGTGGTTTCCACGCCTGGGGTTCACCAACATCCAAGGACAACCTTTCAACCCCCTCTGCTGGTGGGAACAGAAATTGCAGCTTCAATGACTACTGTTCCACTAGCCTGACAGGAGTTTCTATTCTCCACCTCAGCCATGGGCAACTATAAAAAGAAGCTCCTATAGTTCATAATCTAAACCTTAAATAATGTTGGCCCATGGTTCTCCTATAGTTATTTTAAGAATGTTTTCTGTAAACCTTGGGTGTACGTTCAGAGAATGTTAGGTGTAGGTTGTCACACTCATAAACATCCTCCTAACGTTTTAGGTGCCACAAAGTCAAATGTTATGTCATGGTTGTATTGAGCCCCTCAGATAATGTTCCCACTTAGATATTTTTTGGTTTTCCTATTATGAAACGTTCCTGAATTATTTGTGAAAGGTTACTTCATTGTTCTGATACAGTAGGGGGAACACAAGTTAATAGCACACCGGTGACCCAGGGCGATTTGCCCCACGCATTGCTCTCTCTTTTCTGCTGAATCGTGATTTATTTCTGCAACCAAACTAATGTGGTATTTACATTTAAAAAACTTTCCTAGCACACCTTCAGAGAACTAAAACTACCTTCATGGAACATTCCTGTACCCAACAGCCAAAAATTGTTACCTGGGATAAAGCTGTTGTGATTTCAGTTACAAGAGCAGTTTTATTTAAAAAATAATTTATGTAAAAAGAACCAGTTTCCTTTAAAAATTAATTTATTTATCCAGTTTTATTTAAATATTGCAGAGCAAATCAGCAAAAGCAAGAACACAGCCGCCTCGAATGGACTTTTACCCTTTTATCTTGATGTGTTATTAGCTCTATGTACAGTTATTAGCTCTATGTGCAGTTATTAGCTCTATGTGTTATTAGCTCTATGTACAGTTATTAGCTCTATGTGTTATTAGCTCTATGTGCAGTTATTAGCTCTATGTGTTATTAGCTCTATGTACAGTTATTAGCTCTATGTACAGTTATTAGCTCTATGTGCAGTTATTAGCTCTATGTACAGTTATTAGCTCTATGTGTTATTAGCTCTATGTGTTATTAGCTCTATGTGCAGTTATTAGCTCTATGTACAGTTATTAGCTCTATGTGTTATTAGCTCTATGTGCAGTTATTAGCTCTATGTGTTATTAGCTCTATGTACAGTTATTAGCTCTATGTACAGTTATTAGCTCTATGTGTTATTAGCTCTATGTGTTATTAGCTCTATGTACAGTTATTAGCTCTATGTGTTATTAGCTCTATGTACAGTTATTAGCTCTATGTGTTATTAGCTCTATGTACAGTTATTAGCTCTATGTGTTATTAGCTCTATGTACAGTTATTAGCTCTATGTGTTATTAGCTCTATGTGTTATTAGCTCTATGTACAGTCTACCTGCCACTGATCTGTGCACACATACCAGATCTTCCAAAAATAACTGTAGTAAAATCCATTTTATTTGTGGGACACAAGTGTATGCACCTTAAGGTTTCAGAAAATTGGATGATCTGATTGGCTATTTGCATACAATGATTGACAGTTTGGAAAGATACATTAGCCTAGCGACACATTTGTTAGCAAAGATTTGGCCCATTCAAGATTCCAAGGCTGGGTGGGTCATGAGATCTGGTCATGTTAAACTTAAGAGTTGGGGTTAGCCTGTTCACCAAGGCCATGTGCTGGGCTCTTACTCTGGCCCATCCAAGATGGTCCATCTGACACAGTATTGTAATGCACAACACACAGTGTTTCCCAATGCTAAACACAAAGGCACAATGCTAAACACACAGTGTTTCCCAATGCTAAACACAAAGGCACAATGCTAAACACACAGTGTTTCCCAATGCTAAACACAAAGGCACAATGCTAAACACACAGTGTTTCCCAATGCTAAACACAAAGGCACAATGCTAAACACACAGTGTTTCCCAATGCTAAACACAAAGCCAGTAATGTGGTGATGATGCATTGCTGGACTGTCCCTCTATATACCATCCAGGAGGAATTATGGGAAACTTTCTTGTTTGTTTGGCACACTGCATGCAAGGCCCTCAAACTGAAACTGAACTTTCAAGTTCGAACACAGAACACACATTGAGACTCCATCCACACAGAAGACACACTGAGACTCCATCCACACAGAACACACACTGAGACTCCATCCACACAGAACACACACTGAGACTCCATCCACACAGAAAAACTCGGAGTTTTGAGAGAAAGGGGTGCTTACCCCCTAGGCCCATATGTAAGAACGTGTGTGCATAGCACACCAACAATGTTTTCATTCCATTGAAAATTGCATTCACTCTATTGCATTCACATAGAGAACCTCTCTCTCTTTATCAACATCCGATTCATTCAGGGCGTTGGATTACTGGTTACTTCAGAGAATCATAATAAAAAGGCAACTATATCACACATCATATTTTGTAAACAGATATTTCTTATTCTAGTTTTTAGTCATGGTTCCTGTTGTTACTCCAATAGATATTATCTATTTTGTTTTAAATGAAACCCAATTTTTGAGTGCACTGAATTTCGTTATATGTTCTGCAATGACAATAAAGAATTGAACTGAATCAAATCAAATCTAGGGTCATTTCCAATCATGTTTCCTGTCGTTACTCCCATAGACAGTTATGGTTCAATGCGCTTTTTAGAGCAAGTGAATGGTAACTGCTAAAATGTAAGAAAGTGTTCCTATCTGTTTCTTTCTTGTATAATTCTGTGTGTAAAACTGTACCGGCAGTTTTTCACCGATACATCCGAAAAGGAAATGCATTCAGAGCTTGATGGAATCAGTTTTTGATTAAAGTCATTAATACTGGCACTCCAAAAAAAAAAAAAAATGGTCAATGTACCTCCAATACCTCTTCATAAACAAATGTTATTATACACAAAATTCTAAATTGCAAATAATATAGTGCTTTAAAATTAAAGTCATTTTTCGTCAAAATGTCTTATAACAAAAACATGGTAGGTGGTAGTGTCTTGCTTTAAATAATATTCCATTGCATCTAAACCATCCCTGAGAGATGCACTCCACACATCCAAATTACACAATACTCCACACATTAACAATACTCCCAAACATTAACAATACTCCACACATTAACAATACTCCATCCCTGGGCGCTGAACCTCCCGTCCAGTGAATCCCCACCAGTGTCTCCGGCCCGCGCGCGCCCACCAATGTCTCCGGCCCGCGCGCGCCCACCAGTGTCTCCGGCCCGCGCGCGCCCTCCAGTGTCTCCGGCCCTCGGGCTCCCTACACAGTGCCCGACCCTCGGGCTCCCTAAAGAGTCTCCTGCCCTCGGGCTCCCTAAAGAGTCTCCTGCCCGCGGCCGCCACGCAGAGTCTCCTGCCCGCGGCCGCCCTCCAGAGCCTCCTGCCCGCGAGCGCCCTCCAGAGCCTCCGGCCCGCGAGCCCCCTCCTGAACCTCCGGCCCACGAGCACTCTCCTGAACCTCCGACCCGTGAGCCCTCGGATGCTGAGCCTCCGACCCGTGAGCCCTCGGATGCTGAGCCTCCGACCCGTGAGCATCCTACTGAGCCTCTGACCCGTGAGTCTTCGGATGCTGAGCTCCCAGCAAGTAAGACTGAAATGGAATCACTTCTAGAGCAGTATCTTCCATCAGCCTTGAGCCCACAGCATTCAGAGAATCCTCAAATATCAGAACAACCCCCTGTCCTGCGTCTGCACCTACCCAGCCCTCCAGTGGTGGTGGACCCCGGGGGTCCTCCGGGGACGGGACCATGGCATCGGATCACTTGGAGGAGTTTTTGTCCCTCCGCCAGGTTTTTTCCCCCACCGCCCACCCGTTTTGGTGTTTTTCTTGGGGACTTCTGGAGCTGTCCCTTTGGGGGGGGGTTCTGTCACCACCCTGTCCTGTCTGTCTTTCTCTCCCGCCTTGTTTCTGCTTTGTTCTCTGTCTCCTGTAGGATTGCCTGCCTGTCCCCGAACCTGGCCGCCTGTGACCTGTCCCTTGCACCGGTTTCCAGGCCGTTCCATGCCTCCCTGCCTCATTCCCTGTCTGTTTCTGTTTGTCTCGGTCTCCGGAGAGATCGTCTGCCCGTTGCCCAACCTGGACTGCCGCTAAGCTACGGCTCTGCTCCTCCGTCCCTGGTACGACCCCTTTGCCTGCCTATGACCTACGCTCTACTCGGCCGTTCTGGACTCCGACCCGTGCTTCAGTCCCGACCAACGCTCTTCACTCCTGCCCCGCCTCCCGACTCGTCGCCTGCCTGCAACTCTCACCTGCTCTTCTACCACGGTTCCCGACTCGCCACCAGCGCTCCGCCTCAGTCAAAAGGACGCCATGAGGCGTCCGTTAGAGGGGGAGTACTGTCATGGTCCTGCTTCCTGATACCTTGGCCCCCCCACTGGACTATCAATGAACTGCAACCTCTGTGTTTTGTTTTCATTCCCCATGTGCTTCTGTTCTGTTGCCTGCCCTGCCCCTTTCTCCTCCCCTGCTCTACACCTGCTACTCATGATTCTGATTTCCCCATAATGAGTTTCAGCTGTCCCCTGTTTGTCCTGGTGCTCCTGTTCCCTATATAAACCCCAGTCTTTTCTCTGTCCTTTGTCTGATCATCCGACCTCGTTCCC
>JAIFZK010000005.1:27967500-27985000 GCA_027481765.1 Tenualosa thibaudeaui
GGTCATCATTCACCTTCATTAGAACATTATTACTGAGACTGAGTAAAGGAAATCACCCAGACAGGTGTAAACCTGGGTGTAAACCTATTGTATATGACAATAAGACACTAAACCAGTCTTAGAGGTGATGAAGAGGATGGACACTAAACCAGTCTTAGAGATGATGAAGAGGATGGACACTAAACCAGTCTTAGAGGTGATGAAGAGGATGGAGTGAATGCAGTGCAAAAGGAAGTTAGTGAAGAATAACAACTAGCCTACTTCTTGCTTCCTGCATAAGCGTATGGAGCCAACTAGCCTACTTCTTGCTTCCTGCATAAGCGTATGGAGCCAACTAGCCTACTTCTTGCTTCCTGCATAAGCGTATGGAGCCAACTAGCCTACTTCTTGCTTCCTGCATAAGCGTATGGAGCCAACTAGCCTACTTCTTGCTTCCTGCATAAGCGTATGGAGCCAACTAGCCTACTTCTTGCTTCCTGCATAAGCGTATGGAGCCAACTAGCCTACTTCTTGCTTCCTGCATAAGCGTATGGAGCCAACTAGCCTACTTCTTGCTTCCTGCATAAGCGTATGGAGCCAACTAGCCTACTTCTTGCTTCCTGCATAAGTGTGTGTTACTTTGGTTTAGACTGTGTTTGTCTACAATGGGGGCAAAATGCATCCAACCTTTTCATTGGTACAGTAACTTCATAGGCTAACCTGAGGGGGGAAATGCTTCTGACAGGTGGGGTATATCGTTGTCTCCCTTTGAGTCAGATGCTCATATCAGACAGATACTCATATCAGACACTTTAGTTTTAGCCTACTTTGGTTAACTTGTGGCAAGCTATAAACCGCATTCTCCAGGTGTGCTCCTCCTTTATTAGACTATGCGTGTTTTGAAAAGTTAAGTTTTACGCAACACACAGACTCACCAATACACTGCAATGTTAAGCTAACTCACCAATACACTGCAATGTTAACATAAGGTCAATATTAAAACTAATTTAACCTCATTCATAATCTGTTTCCAATTTCCCTCCCAGACTATTTAACTTTGTAAAGCAGCACAAAACCTGACGCATGGAAGACAAGCCCAGTGGAGTGCAGTCAGTAATCAAGAGAGCCCAGTGGAGTGGAGTCAGTAATCAAGAGAGCCCAGTGGAGTGGAGTCAGTACTCAAGAGAGCCCAGTGGAGTGGAGTCAGTACTCAAGAGAGCCCAGTGGAGTGGAGTCAGTAATCAAGGAAGACAAGCAGAGTGGGGAGGAGTCAGTACTCAAGGAAGACAAGCCCAGTGGAGTGGAGTCAGTAATCAAGGAAGCCCAGTGGAGTGGAGTCAGTAATCAAGAGAGCCCAGTGGAGTGGAGTCAGTAATCAAGAGAGCCCAGTGGAGTGGAGTCAGTAATCAAGAGAGCCCAGTGGAGTGGAGTCGGGGACTTGAGAGGTCAGCGGTGCCGCAGCCTGTGTACTTCTATTGTTCTTGTTTGTTCTTTTTGTGCCAGAGGGCCAAGGAGAACCATAATAATACTGCACTATTATTGGTCTAAACTTTTTAAGTTCAATCTTGCAGTCTGCAGTAGCACTGGAGCCCGTCTAAAAATTCCAGTTAATTTCAAGTTTGTCAAACTCACTAGACTAGTGTACTTTTAGGTGACAGTGTACCAGCGTATTTCAGTGTTGGCTGCATTGAAAATCTACAGCTCTATAGTTCCCCCTGCTGGATCATGTATGGAACTATGAATTTTGTGTGTTTGTGTGTGTGTCAGTGTGTGTGTGTGTCAGTGTGTGTGTCAGTAAAATGAAATCTACAGCCCTTTAGTTCCCTCTGCTGGATCATCTTTGTAACTACCTGCTTGGCTTATCACCATGGTAACACTGCATCAGCAATGACTGAAGCATTAATGTAACACAGATGCTGTCACACACTGATCCCTCACACACACACACACACACACACACACACACACATACACACACACAGAGGATTAAAAAATCTCTGCGACTGGTTGAGCGCTCAAATCTGTGGTTGGTAATCACTCCTCACACACTGATTAATGCCCCAGAATGCAAATACATGAGGGGCATTTATTTCCTCAAAAGGATGGAAGTACTGATTGCACACATGCATCTACATTAAAATGGTTGAGTCTCTACTAATCCATTATCATCTGTGTGTCTATGTTAACATATCTGTGTGTGTGTATGATTCCTCATCTTGAATGAGGTGAATCTGGATTGACTAGAGTGTGTGTGTGTTCTTGTGTGACTTTTCATAGGATCAGCTTGAGGATCAGCTTGCGTGTGTGTGACTGAGGAATGCCTGGAAGGTCACGTTGTAAACTTCTGTCTCGTTTCCTTTCAGTGTAAGTGGAGCCATCACTTCCACCATCTCATCCAGCTGCAACACACACACACACACACACACACATACACAAATCCATGACACGGATATAGACACAGCAACACAACCACTTAATCCAAATGCACAGGATAGAGTGTAACTCACTGGAGTGCCTCTAGGTGGCACCCATGTGACAGTGAGGGTAAAGAGTGTAACTCACTGGAGTGCCTCTAGGTGGCACCCATGTGACAGTGAGGGTGCGTCTGCCTCCTGCCTCCACGGCTCCCTTCTGTGGTTCCACACTAAAGCCCCTTTGCTTCAGCGCTGCAAGGTTCTCCCACACAAACTCCACGTTCTGCACAGGTGGATGCAGAACCGCATGAAAACAGCAGAGGAGAACATATGCAGTTTCATGTAGGTGCAGATATTAAATCCTCTGAGTGTGTGTGGGTGTACCTGTGTGTGTGTGTATGTGTACTTGTGTATGTGTGTATGTGTACCTGTGTGTGTGTGGGTGTGCCTGTGTGTGTGTGGGTGTACCTGTGTGTGTGTGTGTATGTGTACCTGTGTGTGTGTGTGTGCATCACCTTCTTGGCCACAGGCTGTGAGGTGCGTATGCATGAGTGTGTGTGTGTGTGTGTATGTTTGTGTGTGTGTGCATCACCTTCTTGGACACAGGCTGTGAGGTGCGTATGCATTAGTGTGTGTGTGTGTGTGTGTGTGTATGTGTGTGTGTGTGTGTGCATCACCTTCTTGGCCACAGGCTGTGAGGTGCGTATGCATGAGTGTGTGTGTGTGTATGTTTGTGTGTGTGTGTGCATCACCTTCTTGGCCACAGGCTGTGAGGTGCGTATGCATGAGTGTGTGTGTGTGTGTGCATCACCTTCTTGGCCACAGGCTGTGAGGTGCGTATGCATGAGTGTGTGTGTGTGTGCATCACCTTCTTGGCCACAGGCTGTGAGGTGCGTATGCATGTGTGTGTGTGTGTGTGTGTGTGTGTGTGTGTGTGTGTATGTGTGTGTGTGTGTGTGTGCATCACCTTCTTGGCCACAGGCTGTGAGGTGCGTATGCATGAGTGTGTGTGTGTGTGTGTGTGTGTGTGTGTGTGTGTGCATCACCTTCTTGGCCACAGGCTGTGAGGTGCGTATGCATGTGTGTGTGTGTGTGTGTGTGTGTGTGTGTGTATGTGTGTGTGTGTGTGTGTGCATCACCTTCTTGGCCACAGGCTGTGAGGTGCGTATGCAGCCCACCTCTAATGTGCGAGAGGCAGAGACGCCCCCCTCACTCCTCAGGGCCAATAGCACTGGCTTAGGGGCCTTCTCCATTTCTACAACACACACACACACACACACACAGACAAACACTCAGGATTGGACAAATGTAATGTACTATATTACAGACCTTAGGCTTGACCTTTTTGAGAGAACTTCATGGTAGCTTAAATGAGACTTCTGCTCGTTCTACTCAATGTCTGCTTTTGCATGAGCTCAACACTACACCTAAATAGATGATTCATGAATACCTGATTTACTATCGTAAAATTAAGGCAGAACTAAAAGAATTCCAAGAAAGAAGAAAGAAAATACTGAATCATAATTTGATCTTTTCCTATTTTTGTTTTTTGCTTATTAGAACAAATTGTCAGTCGCACTGTATTTACATGCAGATAGTGAAATAGATTTGTACCCGCAACTGAAGGAAATCAATCATTCAATTAAGACCACTGTGCTTTTGGCCGGTATGCAACGTGTGCCGAAACTTCTGAGGATGCATGCAGCTTTTTTCTATTCCAAATCTATTCCTAATAAATTCTTCGAAATAGACATAGTTGTCTGGTCAAAATTTTTATTCATGCTTGGTCACACTGTGTGAAAAACCTCTCCATCTTTATTTGCTCTCAAAGACATTTTCCATGCCCCTTGCAGATATGACACCTACATTAACAACTATACAGACCAAAAGCAAAAACACAGCCTTTGAACACAGCGACCGCATCATACGTCCAAATTCACACCCGTTTTTGCCACACAGCCATCTGTAAAATGTGAAACATTATAAGACACACAATATTGGCTAAGGCAAATGCAAGCAGCATCACACCAAACAATGTCAGATATTGATAGCCTTGACTGTCCTGAGAAAAAAAAGAAAAAAAGAAGATATAGCATGTGTTCAAGATGCAACGATGAAGCTTTAAAAGGCGGAATTTCAATACGGCTGTGTGAGGATTAAACTCAGTTGAGACAAAAAAGAAATATTTCATCGAGAAGCAACACATAATTAAGCTACGTTTTACGGCATTCACCCCCAGATGATAATATTGAAATGACATTGAAATCTCAACCAAAATCCAACAAGCTTTCAATCCCATTTCAACCAATTTTAACAGACTTTCAACACAACAACCATTTTAACAGACTTTCAATGCCATTTCAACCAATTTTACACCAAAATGGCTTTTGATATTGTAAAATAATAGTACAATAATATCCTGCTTTATTTACAGCCAGGATAAAGGTTATAAAATGACACTTATAATTAATGTGGGCTACATTTAAGCTTGAATAAACGATCATGGCCAGCTTGAATTGTTGAAAGAACATTTATTTATTCATTCTTAATTCACAACTTCTTTTGCAAGTCCTTCAGTCAAAGTCTGTCTCTGCTTCAGTCTGGCATCCGAGTGACCACCCGATCTGCTGGCCTTTGCTAAGTAAACCGCCATCTGAAACAAACTGAAGAAACACAATTGTTTTAGAAAAAAAAAATGTTAAAAAAAACAAAAACAGAATTAACTTGTGTATAGCCTAACTGTTGTGAAATGTATAAACAGCTTTTGTGAAGTTAACGTGTACGTTTTAATGATTATGAATTGGATGTTAAACATTGTGTAAAAGGTCTTTGCTCTTTGCCGTCTTTAGCCATAAACCCCAACTGCTTTTGCTGCAAATAAAGCTACTAGACACACTGTCAGGCCAGCTCTTTAGTGCCCATCGAGCAGTTAACAAAAGTTGTATCTTATTTGCTGTTCATTTAAAACTATCTCTACTAAAGTCATAATAAACTCTGATCCTGTAAAAACAGAGTGTAAAGTATGGCTAAGGTTTACATAGTTGGTTGTTATAACAGACAAGTGAGCTAGCATTAGCCAAACTATGTTAACTTAATTTGATCACCAAGTTAGCTACACATCATCTTTACATTGTCTTTTTGACAGTAAAGTTACCTAGTACTTTATGTAAATTATGTAGACCACTGCAAACATACCACATGATATGGTCAATAAGGTTAGCGTTTGGTTCAAAACTGCACTGTTATAAGTAGTGACACTGGTGTTAGAAGTGGTTAGCAGTGAATCTAACAGCAGGTTAACGTTAGCTGACCAATGAGAATAAAGGACTAAAATGACACTACACACACATACACACACACCGTGAATTATGTGAACTATTCAGAATTAAAAGTGTAGAAAAACAGTAGAAAGAGCAGAAAAACACACCGACTTACCGTCCTGAATTTCTGCAAGGATGATGTGTGTACCACAGTAGCAGATATCATCTGTTGCCTGTTCTGTTCTCTTGAAGTTCATCTATGGTTGCCCGAACAGGTCAAAATTTTTCAAGTCAATATAAAAAGACTTTTCAATCTTCAAGTCAATATTTCCCAGTCAACTACATATCCATGACTTTTCAATATCAGCCCTGACAACAAATAAGGACTTGCCGACATTGGGGTAACATGTGCCTGCTCAACATAAGTGCTTTGGTGAGATGTGCTGTGGAGATCAGTAGCTAACTGTAGCTAAATATATTGGGGAGATGGTGGCATTAGAATGATGATCCCACTAGAATGAGGAAGGGAAGGGGACACCTTGCTCTCCCACTGACTTAACACTGAACACCTCGCTCTCCCACTGACTTAACACTGAACACCTCGCTCTCCCACTGACTTAACACTGAACACCTCGCTCTCCCACTGACTTAACACTGAACACCTCGCTCTCCCACTGACTTAACACTGAACACCTCGCTCTCCCACTGACTTAACACTTAACACCTCGCTCTCCCACTGACTTAACACTGAACACCTCGCTCTCCCACTGACTTAACACTGAACGCCTCGCTCTTCCACTGACTTAACACTGAAATAGCAGATTTTCAGCCTTGTTAGAAAGGTGCCAGCATGTTTGTAAATCAGCCCTTCCAAACTTAAGGTAAAGGGAGGCATCAGAATGATTTCGCCGCTCTAGTAGGATCCCACTTTATTGATTTGTTTGCTACGTCAAAATCTTACCCTTAGCTATGTTTCACAAATGAAGAGACCTAGGGTTATTTATTTAGGGATAGGGACCATGCATATTTATTAACATTGTTGTATAAAAAATGCACTCATGTAAAAGATTGTCCATCGCCGAACCAACTCCTGCAGGAGGGAAAAAAATAGGGCTCAGTAAGGCAACAGTTGGCTATGAACTCACCTTTAAAATACCTGCATGATCAGTATGGCTTCACCTAAAGATTCACCAACTGCTCTAACTTGAAAAGAAAATCTAATAAGCATTTTCTCCATTGACTAAAAGTCTGTGCTGACATCTCGGCTGGACTGATTGAGTGACAAAGGCAACCTAAGTTAAAGCTGTGAGGTAAAAAGTTTAGAAAACCTTGAAACTGTGCTTTGACGTGTTGAATGTTTAGCTTGAAACTGCTTGCAAAGACATTAAACGTTTGATTCGCAACTCCTTTCTGAAACAATATTGTCTTGTGAATCTTCGGGTTGAACCAGCAACACTGACCGATGTGCCAAACTTCAGCTCTGCTATGACTACCTGTTATGGCCAGTGAAGTGGCAAGCTAATTATGCTAACGCTAGCAACCTATATCTATGCCTAAACCCACCTACCCAATGTTTCATACGCTGAAAACACATCCTGTTAAAGCATTTTCTAACCACATCAGACGTCATAGGATACAATACCTGATAAAACACTTCTATGATGAGTTTACCTATGTTTTATCATTTAAGTTAAGCACCTAACCAGATAACTTGAGAAACGTTCAGTTGTGTTACTGTCTCCAAAAAGTCAACCTGCACTGCATTGTGGGTATGCATTCTCCCAAATGTCAAATATCACATATCATCACATCATCTTATGTCATCATATCATATAATTTGTGGAATACAGATTTACACAAACTCAACATACCTGAGACTGGGCTCACACAACCAGCTTGATTGATGTGCAGCAGCACTCGGGCAGCAAAAAGAAAAAAAAAGTCGATCTGTAAAATGGTTCCTCTCTGCGATCTCAAACTCTCCTATGAGTGTATGCGCATTGGCGTGGCTGCAGACTCATCCCGGCTGATGGTTTACCCATCTTAAAGTGACAAATTTTATTTGGTATGCAAGGACAAAAAACACCTTACGCTACTTTGTCGGTAGGACTGAGCATGCGGTCTGGGAGGTACTTGTGATTATTATTCAGTGATCAATTAATCGATTATAAACTAATATTATTTCAGTGTCAAATGTTTCAATGATAATGAGCTGTCAGTTATTGTCTGTATTGTGCTATTGATTTAATGTTTATCTACCATGGAGATTTCAGTGTCAACCATAATGATGGTTTTGATGAAAAATCAACACTGTATCAATGTCATCTTGCTATTTGGGCCACTAGTCTGTGGGCCCACTGATGGTGAGATGCAGCCAGTCATGGCAAAGCAAGTCTGGACAAATAAATTCCTGTCCAATTTGCATGACCACCTGCCATCAATCACAGCATACATAATAACATTAACCAGAGACATTTCAGTTTAATTAGGCCATATGTCATAAAAGCAGCACAGTGGCTCTTTAAACTCTGAAATTGTTCAGTAATGTTCGCCATCTCTGTAGCACCAAGTTATTTAAAAAAAAAAAATTGCAAATCATACCCTATATTGCGTTGAGTGTATTGTTACATCCCCAGCATGTGTGGGTGGCCGTGTGTGTATATATCTGTTTGTGTGTGTGTATATACCTGTTTGTGTGTGTGTGTGTATATACTTGTTTGTGTGTGTGTGTATATACCTGTTTGTGTGTGTGTGTGTATATACCTGTTTGTGTGTGTGTGTGTATATACTTGTTTGTGTGTGTGTGTATATACCTGTTTGTGTGTGTGTGTGTGTGTGTATACCTGTTTGTGTGTGTGTGTGTGTATACCTGTTTGTGTGTGTGTGTGTGTGTATATATACCTGTTTGTGTGTGTGTATATACCTGTTTGTGTGTGTGTGTATATACCTGTTTGTGTGTGTGTGTGTATATACCTGTTTGTGTGTGTGTGTATATACCTGTTTGTGTGTGTGTGTATATATCTGTTTGTGTGTGTGTATATATCTGTTTGTGTGTGTGTATATACCTGTTTGTGTGTGTGTGTGTGTATATACCTGTTTGTGTGTGTGTGTGTATATACCTGTTTGTGTGTGTGTGTGTGTGTATACCTGTTTGTGTGTGTGTGTGTGTGTATATACCTGTTTGTGTGTGTGTGTGTACCTGTTTGTGTGTGTGTGTGTATATACCTGTTTGTGTGTGTGTATATACCTGTTTGTGTGTGTGTGTATATATCTGTTTGTGTGTGTGTATATATCTGTTTGTGTGTGTGTATATACCTGTTTGTGTGTGTGTGTATATATCTGTTTGTGTGTGTGTGTGTGTGTGTATATACCTGTTTGTGTGTGTGTGTGTGTATATACCTGTTTGTGTGTGTGTACCTGTTTGTGTGTGTGTGTGTGTATATACCTGTTTGTGTGTGTGTGTGTATATACCTGTTTGTGCGTGTGTGTGTGTACCTGTTTGTGTGTGTGTGTGTGTGTGTATACCTGTTTGTGTTTGTGTGTGTGTGTGTATACCTGTTTGTGTGTGTGTGTGTGTGTATACCTGTTTGTGTGTGTGTGTATACCTGTTTGTGTGTGTGTGTGTACCTGTTTGTGTGTGTGTGTGTGTGTGTGTGTGTATATACCTGTTTGTGTGTGTGTGTGTGTATACCTGTTTGTGTGTGTGTGTGTGTATACCTGTTTGTGTGTGTGTGTATATACCTGTTTGTGTGTGTGTGTGTATACCTGTTTGTGTGTGTGTGTATATACCTGTTTGTGTGTGTGTGTGTGTGTATACCTGTTTGTGTGTGTGTGTATATACCTGTTTGTGTGTGTGTGTATATACCTGTTTGTGTGTGTGTGTATATATCTGTTTGTGTGTGTGTATATACCTGTTTGTGTGTGTGTGTATATACCTGTTTGTGTGTGTGTGTGTATATATCTGTTTGTGTGTGTGTATATACCTGTTTGTGTGTGTGTGTATATATCTGTTTGTGTGTGTGTGTATACCTGTTTGTGTGTGTGTGTATACCTGTTTGTGTGTGTGTGTATATACCTGTTTGTGTGTGTGTGTGTATACCTGTTTGTGTGTGTGTATATACCTGTTTGTGTGTGTGTGTATATACCTGTTTGTGTGTGTGTATATACCTGTTTGTGTGTGTGTGTATATACCTGTTTGTGTGTGTGTATATACCTGTTTGTGTGTGTGTGTATATACCTGTTTGTGTGTGTGTGTGTATACCTGTTTGTGTGTGTGTGTATATACCTGTTTGTGTGTGTGTGTATATACCTGTTTGTGTGTGTGTGTGTGTATGTATACCTGTTTGTGTGTCCAATAGATTGTCCCTGGGCTCCTCCTGAGGGTCTCCTCCACACAGGTACATGATGTTGCGGCGAGATGCTCCTTTCACATCCACTACACACACAGTTTGCTAATACACACACACACACACACACACACACACACACACACACACACAGACTTAGCCCCTTTTGCATGTATGTATGCATGTGTGAAAATGTCCTTTTGTGTGTGAATGACAGGGTAGGAATGAGACATGTGAGAGACATGTGAGAGTCGTGTGTAGGCCAGTTACCTTGTTGGAGAGCTGAATGGTCACTCTGTTTAAGTGTGTGAGGCTCTCGTGATCTGGATGGAAAGTGATGGTGACGTCCACAGATTTACCTGGAGGAATAGCACCCTCTGCAGGAGAGAGGGCAAACACACGACCACCACGAGACTCGTCATCTGCTGAAAGAGAGGGTGAGGGAAAGAGAGAGTTGTGCTTTGATAAACTGAAACCGAGGGAGAAGGAGAGGGGAGAGTCTCACTCTCATCAACAGAGTGAGACTAGATGAGAGTTCTAGAATTCTACTGGCAACAGGAAGCAGAAAAGATGACCCAGCAGTATGGCAGAATTCTGCTGACATCACAATGGAGGCTCATTTAAAGAAAAATCAAACCAAATCAGAGGCATCATTCAAAAATGAAGATGAAATAGGGATCAACTATCCACTATTAAACTAAGTCAATGAAGGAAAGGAAGAAAATGAAGAAGGCAGTGGTAAGAGAACATCCAGAGATCCTTCTCTCAGACTACAGTGGACCAGAGAACATCCAGAGATCCTTCCCTCAGACTACAGTGGACCAGAGAACAACAGAGTTCGTTGTAAACTGCTCTTTTTCACAAACAACCCAGCAGCTTGGCACTCCCACTCTTGGCCCACATGAGCAGTGGTGGTTCAACAGTTGATTACTCCCCGGGCAAGACCACCTCCGAGCGCCCCCACCCCCCGAAAGAAACGAAAAAAATATTGGTAATGCTCAAAACAATCTAACTTAAGCATAACTCACTAATTGGATTGGAGTCTTGCTCTATACAGTGAATCTCCGTTCCCCCCTTGATGTTGCATTGCATTTGCAACCCAGGGGTGAACACCACCAGCAACAATCAATCAATTACCACCAGTAGCAGCAGCACCACCAGCAACAATCAATCAATTACCACCAGTAGCAGCAGCACCACCAGCAACAATCAATCAATTACCCCCAATAGCAGCACCACCAGCAACAATCAATCAATTACCACCAATAGCAGCACCACCACCAGCAACAATCAATCAATTACCCCCAATAGCAGCACCACCAGCAACAATCAATCAATTACCACCAATAGCAGCACCACCACCAGCAACAATCAATCAATTACCACCAATAGCAGCACCACCAGCAACAATCAATCAATTACCACCAATAGCAGCACCACCAGCAACAATCAATCAATTACCACCAATAGCAGCACCACCACCAGCAACAATCAATCAATTACCACCAATAGCAGCACCACCAGCAACAATCAATCAATTACCACCAATAGCAGCACCACCAGCAACAATTACCACCAATAGCAGCACCACCAGCAACAATCAATCAATTACCACCAGTAGCAGCACCACCACCAGCAACAATCAATCAATTACCACCAATAGCAGCACCACCAGCAACAATCAATCAATTACCACCAATAGCAGCACCACCAGCAACAATCAATCAATTACCACCAATAGCAGCACCACCACCAGCAACAAGAACATCAATCAATGACCACCAATAGCAGCACCACCAGCAACAATCAATCAATTACCACCAATAGCAGCACCACCAGCAACAATCAATCAATTACCACCAATAGCAGCACCACCACCAGCAACAAGAACATCAGCTGCAGTGGTACCTACCAACATCAGCCACACCAGTAGCAGTCACAACATTGTCATCCTCTGTGACTCAAATGGTACCCCAAAGTCTGTTTCCTGGTCAGAATGTACAAAAATGGAGGTGTTCTACTGTCCAGCCTGCTGTAAAGCTGCTGAGAGAGGCTGTGCTGGACAATCCCTCACACATCACACTGCATACAGCCACTAGTGACCTAAGCGGTCAAGCTCAACTAACAGCCTAAGCACTAACAGAGTGGATGTGGCAAAGGCTGTGGTGAACATGGTAACCGCGGCCACCAACATCTGTCCACGCACCGAGATCATTGTTTCATGGTAACCGTGACCACCAACATCTGTCCACGCACCGAGATCATTGTTTCATGGTAACCGTGACCACCAACATCTGTCCACGCACCGAGATCATTGTTTCTACTCTTCTGCCTCGGAAGGACACTGATCTATAAACAATCAACATCATCAACAGATGCAGCGACATCCAAAACATGCATGTTGCCCACCACGGACAAATCACCAGGGAACATCTTTATGATCGCCTCCACATACATCAAGGTGGCATGAGACTGTTTGTTGAAGTCATCAAGGATGTGGCTTTCAACAGAAACCAGAGGAAAGGTTCATAGTGCCTCAAAAAAAGACAGTTATGTGTTTATGTATGTGTGTGCTGGCATGTGTGTGTGTGTGTGTGTGTGTGTATTCATACACAGAAAATAAATAGCCTATACACTTCTTTTGTCTTTAAATCTTCAAATTTGTTACATATAGCCTTGGCTGTAAGATACAAAGACACATACATATTTCTTATGGCAAAAACTTATATATACAATACAATATATAATACAATATATAATGACATCAATCAAGGGATATACTCCTCTTGTTTAGGTGATGGGAGTACAAACATTGACTTTATAAATCTTGTATGTAGTTCAGATATTGTCATAGTGGAGTAGAAAGGAAAAATTTCAACCCATTCCACATTATAGGGAACTTTGTATTCCTTCTGTTAAACTCCTTAAAGTCAAATGTGGAAGAGATTCAGGTTGCTTAAAGAAAATCTAACCAATCACATTTTCCCTGTAAAGTGAGATCACATATATGGATCAGGTTAAAAAAAGAGATCACCTCAGATCACCTCAGATCTTGCCATCTACCCTTGTGCCATTGACATACCCCCGATCTCCTTACTGCTCAGATGAAATCTTCCAAACTTTACAATCACAATGATACAGTTCCAATCACAATGATACAGTTCCAATCACAATAATACAGTTCCAATCACAAGGATCTATCTTATTTATGGGGGATATGAACGCAAGAACTGGCAGAGAAATAGATGATGCTGAATCGAGGGGCTATGCATATGTTTCTGACATACACATAAATAGGAATACACAATTTGAAAGATCACGTCAGAACACTGACAATATTGTGAACAATAATGGTAAACAGTTGCTACAGCTATGTAAAAGCCTGGGTCTCTTCATCACCAATGGCAGAATGAGGGCTGACCCTCTGGGTAGATTCACCACTTGGTTGCAGTGTAGTAGACTACGTGTCACAGACACAGACTCAAGCAACATCAACTATTTCATGGTAATGCCCCAAATTCCACTCTTGGATCACAGTCACAAAACCTTACGTTTGAAAACGAACAACAAAACTGTAAAATCTCCCCAAATTCAAAGCAAACTATGACCTTTGCCAACGCAGTTTTGTTGGGAAGAAAATAGGGTCCAACAGTGTAAGGGTGTGGTCTCAGCCCTCTATAGTTTAACTTGTACATCAATGGACTGGCGTAAATATTTAGCAATCTAAATTCCCAGGACTTACATTAGAGGGGAGGGAAATTACATGCCTGTTATTTGCAGTTGACCTTTTACTTCTGTCCCCAACTGAAGAAGCATTACAAGAAAGCCTTTCAATTCTTGAGAATTATTCTTAATCTAAATACAGGGAAAGTTGATGCTGGTTGAAGGTGATGATCTCTCTGGGAAGAAATTGTTCAAATGTTCATAAATACAATTTCAGTCTTGACTCTGTCAGGTGACAAACTATAATTATTTGGGTTTAACATATCATCAGGCTATGAAAGACCAATTTTTCAGTGAGTCATGTCAATAAAGCTACCCTTGAATTGAATTGAGAGAGAGAGAGAGATGATCAGATCTTGACTATTTATGTGCCATCTATAGACCATTTCAAGAGAATAGCTGATTCCAGAAGGTTTTCAGTTTAACATCCCATAATATGCTCATGTAGCTGGGTTAGGGTTAGAAGTAGTTTGGGAGTGAAATACAGTGTTGTTTTTGTTCACATGAGGGGAAAATCCCAATGAGATAATAGATAATATTTCGGGAATAAACTAAATAACACAGCCAATGGTGAAACACCCGAGAGACATTCATTTCCTGTCAATAAAAACTACATATTTCGAATTTCAGTGTGCTCTTCAGTAGTGTTGTGTTATGATCCTGTCTATTGTCTGTGTGTTTGTGTGTGCAGGCCTGCAGTCTGTCTTCAGTGTTGTGATTTGTTTTGTCTCCTTTAAGTTTCAATTCCGTCTTTGCAGCTCAGCACACCTGGTTCCAGTTTTCCCTCCTCATCCCAGTTAATTAACCAGCCAATCCAATGTGGATTCAGTTGCCCTGACTATATAAGCCCTTCCTGTTTCCTGTACTCACTCTTGCCTGGGTGGTGGCAGCACCCATACTGGTGGTTTGTGTTGATTCTTTGTCCTGTGTTTAGATCCTTTTAGTTTTTTGTTATGTGATATTTTCGAGTGAGTTTGTTGTCCTCTTGTGCTGACCAGCCCTGAGTTTAGTTTTGTGTTTTGTGGTGTTTGTGGGTAGCTGCTTTTTGAGGTCCTGGGGGAGCTTTGGAGTAGGATATACATAATTAGAATTGCCCCGGGGTTTACATGCTTGCATACATTAGATAACTGTTGTTAGCCACACTAGGGTTTGGCTTTGATGTCATATGGGGTGTTCTTTGGAGCACCTGCTACTGGTGGTGGGTTTTGTTTTTTCTCATTTTTATTTGGTGTCACCCTTTAGTTTTGTTAACCCTTCGTTTCCCCCCATGGTTACCTTGTCTGGTGTAGCTTAAATAAAGACCTGAGTTCTACACCTTAAAACTGTGGATGTGTGGATTTCTCCCTCATTTGTCAATCTGTTGTGCGAATGTAACAGTTCCTTATGTCATCGAAAAGTCTGACCAAATATTGTTGTCAATGAACCTTTACCACATGACAGAGAGAAGGATGATGCAATGAGAGACCATAGAGTCATGCAGTTTCCCTGCATGAGCACAATTCAAACATTGGTGTAAAGACTTCAAATTACGTCTCGCTGTATTGTCAGATTAGGGAAGTGATGGATTAAAATCTGCACAACATGCACACAGATGATGGTACACAATCTCAGATGTTGCAGTTTTCTTCACAGTCAGTTCCATGTTGTTGTTATAATCCCTGACCATTATAACAACACATCACCTTTTCTTCATTACCATATCAGGTTCTGGGGACAGAACTTAAAATGGGCCAACTTAATTGAGTTCTGCTGGAACGGATGTTACATATGGCATCATTTTAATCCCTGACCACCAAAGCATGAGTATCAACATTTCTTCATGATCATGATATTTGATTCGGAGATATGATGCAAAACACAAGGTGTTTTGCGGTGCTTTTAGGCTCAATTTCTGAAAATGTTAAAACTGGTGAAACCATAAAAGTTTACCAGATTTCATGCTTTATGAAAAAGTGTTTTTTTTCCCAAATCACCTGGACTGTGAGCTTGAAACAAACACAGAGGCTGCAGTGCAGTGTAAGTCCAGTGGGTGGCCAAGGTTGACTGTGAGCAGGATCATGACACTATGACTGCGAGTGGGTGGCCAAGGTTGACTGTGAGCAGGATCATGACACTATGACTGCGAGTGGGTGGCCAAGGTTGACTGTGAGCAGGATCATGACACTATGACTGCGAGTGGGTGGCCAAGGTTGACTGTGAGCAGGATCATGACACTATGACTGCGAGTGGGTGGCCAAGGTTGACTGTGAGCAGGATCATGACACTATGACTGCGAGTGGGTGGCCAAGGTTGACTGTGAGCTTGAGACCTATGATTGTGAGGGCTGGGCTACCTCTTCTGTCTGTTTGAGTGCTTTATTGAAATAGACATTTTTTATGTGTGTGTGTGTGTGTGTGTGTGTGTGTGTGTGTGCGCGCGCGCGTTTTACCTGCAGTGGGTGACTCCTGTTGTGTTTGTTCCATGTCATTTGATTGGTCGGCAGGCAGCTCTTGTGAATGACTGACAGGGAGACTGTCCAGAAATGCTGTGAACTTTACTGATAAGACTGAGCCATTATGCAGCTGTGTGATCACACACACAAACACACACACATACACACATATACACACACACACACACACACATACACACATGTACACACACACACAGAAAAAGACAGAGAAAGAACAGAGAGAGTCAAGAATATAATGTGTAATAAGCCTCATTAATATAATTCAAATGTCATCTTTAATTAAGTACAGTGTGCAATAAATATCACTCCTCACTCAAGTCATTTTTACTGATAATTAAACACAGACTAGACATAGACTAATTCTCAGTCATAGTCTCTTCAACTTAATGACTCCACTACTTATAATGTAGTAGTGTGCTGTGTGTGTGTGTGTTCACCTTGAAATAAAAAAACAAAATTAACATAAATATCAGTGTAAGCATGTGTCTGTGTGTGTGTGTGTGTGTGTACGACTGACCTTAATTACTTGAGATGCACTGTCGTTTTCCAGTACATATCCAAACTCCATGATTGGTGCTTTCAGTGAACATGTGACCAGTGGCCGCACCCCTTCACCACACAGAGTTAGATCCAGACTCATCCTACTGCAGCGCACCTCCAGAATCTCACGGTACTGTACCACACACACACACACACACACATGTGCACGTGTACACACACACACACATGCACGTGTACACACACACACACACACACACACATACACACACACACAATTAAAACTAGCCCCCACTAACTGAAATATGGCTACTAGTCCACCACTGTACTGCACGTGTGGAATCCATCATCTGTCCCATTAAAACCACAGGGGGAGGGGATGACTTCCTTCTTCTCCTCGATGAGTGTGAAGGCCAGCGGCAGTGTGTGTGTGTGTGTGTTTGTGTGTGTGTGCATGTGAGTGTGTATAAATACCTTCTTCTCCTCGGTGGGTGTGAAGGCTAGCAGCAGTGTGTGTGTGTCTCCTGGTCTGAGTGATCTGAGAGCATTGAGCAAGAGGAAGGGTCCGCTCAGGTCAAGCACTGAAGCTGTTAGCTACCAGAGGTCAGAGGTCAAGGCCAGTCACCACTCTTTAGGTATGCACATCTCTTACTAAATATCAGTTATAACAATATTATAACACTCTTTATACATGGATAATACAGGACATACCTCACTACATATCAGTTATAACATTGTTATAACAACCTCCTGTGTGCCTACTGAGGAACACAGCTCACTCACTAGTCCAGGTGTCAGCTGTTATGGCCCAGAGCTCAGACATATGAA